>OU015762.1:5113872-5142203 GCA_907173295.1 Fagus sylvatica
CTTTTCAGCACCGACCTATGTAATGTACGACGGCAAGGCCGACCCTGTCGGGCATATTAGCCATTATAGACAAAGCATGGCTATACACCTCGGCAACAATGCTCTGATGTGCCGAATGTTCCCATCAAGCTTGGGACCGATGTCCCTTCGATGGTTCAACCGCCTTCCACATTCCTCGATTTTTTCTTGGAATGAATTAGCCGAGGCATTTGTCTCCCGATTCATAACAAACAGTCGGAAACCTAAGGAGTTTGCCTCCCTAATGTCTATGAGAATGAAGGACTCAGAGTCACTAAAAAACTATTCGGCCAGATACTGGGAAGTCTATAACGAGGTAGACGGTGGTACAGAAGATATGGCCATGAAAACCTTTAAAGAGGGTTTGCACCCCGAATCCGAGTTAAGACACAGTCTCTCCAAAAGATCGGCGAGAAACATGCGAGATCTTATGTCGCGAATTGAACAGTACGTACGTGTGGAGGAAGACAGAGCTAGAACTGGGGCATTATCCGCACAAAATCGACCCCAAAGAAGGCCCAACAATACGGAGCAAAAAAGGGCCGAAATACCGCCGAGGAATCCTACCCGTTTTCCACGACCGAAAGAAGCAGTCGGGGTATATACAGTTTTTAATCAACCAATTTATCGTATTATGGGCGACATAAAAAATGAACCTTTCTTCATGTGGCCTGCGCCCCTGGGTGGAGATCCAACTAAGAGGGATCCCAATAAATACTGTTCCTATCACAGAGAAAAGGGCCATATGACCGAGAAATGTTTCACATTGAAAAAGCACCTAGATGATCTGGCCAAAGCCGGACACCTACGATGCTACATAAGTGATGGCCAGAGACAACATTACCATGAAGGGCCAACGATCGTTCACAACACCAAACCAGCTGCAAGGATCATAGAAACAATCCATACTTCTCGGTCGAATGGGCATTCATACGATCGACTAAAATCCGACTTAAAGAAAGCTCAACACCTTCGAGAGGTTTTTCAAATACATGAAGGATCAGTTATGTCCAAAAAACCGAGGATGGATTATCCAGAAAATGAACAGCAGATTTTCTTCTCCGACGAGGATTTGAGAGATGTCCAGACCCCACACGACGATCCGTTAGTGATCAAATTGAGAATTGGGGACTCGGATGTCAAACGGGTACTAGTAGACCAAGGCAGTTGTTCTGAAATAATGTACCCAGACTTGTTTCACGGATTGGGTCTCAAACAGACCGACCTGCAACCTTACGACGCACCTCTAGTTGGATTTTCAGGAGAAAGCATTCGGCCGATGGGACGGATCACATTGAACGTCCATACCGGACCAATCAGTTTGGAAACCGAATTTGTGGTAATAGACGTGCCGTCCCCCTACACAGCAATTATGGGACGAAGATGGCTGCACAGGTTGAAAGCCGTGCCTTCCTCTTTCCATCAAAAACTCCGTTTCCCAACAGATTTCGGTATAATGGAGATTAAGGGCGACCAAGTTGCCTCCAAGCAGTGCATCATGGCGGCGGTCAAACAGAATCCCCCAGAATCAAAACAAAAAGGGAAAATGGTGTCACAATGCTCCAAGGGTTTATAGCAGTTAGAGAAGGCGAGGGATACCCACACAGAGACATACTCGTCCTGTGAAGAACTAGATACGGTGATTTTCTCTTCTGATCCAGAGAAGTATTTCAAGATCGGCCGAGAGCTCAGTCAAGGCAACCGAACCGAACTCATAGACTTCCTCGTAGGCAACGTGGACGTATTCGCTTGGGATCCCTACGAAGTACCAGGTGTAGATCCCAATTACATCGAACATCGGCTGAACACAGATCCTCACTCCAAACCAGTGCAACAGAAGGCGAGGAGATCAGCTCCAGTGCATGCAGAAGCAGTACAAAAGGAAGTAGAGAAGCTATTGCAGGCTGGAGCAATACGGGAAATCCAATATCCTACTTGGCTCTCTAACACAGTGGTAGTAAAAAAGAAAAACGGGAAGTGGAGAGTATGTGTAGACTTCACAAACCTCAACCAAGCATGCCCAAAGGACCCCTTCCCCTTACCCAAGATCGATCAGTTGGTAGACGCAACAGCCGGGCACGACCGAATGAGTTTTCTGGACGCCTTCCAAGGGTACCATCAGATTGCCCTATCAGCCGAAGACAGAGAAAAAACCGCATTCATCACCCCACTGGGGATATACTGCTACAAAGTAATGCCGTTCGGTCTAAAAAACGCCGGCGCGACATATCAACGGATGGTCACTAAGATGTTCAAAGATCAAATAGGGAAGACAATGGAGATATACATTGATGATATGGTTGTAAAAAGCAGGTTGTCTCAAGACCACTTAAAGGATTTGACGGAGACATTCCGGGTATTAAGACTGCACAAACTACGATTGAACGCTTCAAAATGCGTATTTGGGGTCGGCTCTGGAAAGTTCCTAGGGTTCATGGTATCACATAGAGGTATTGAGGTAAACCCAGATCAAATCAAGGTCATCCAAGAACTAAAAGCACCACGAACTCACAAAGAAGTCCAACGCCTAACAGGTATGACCGCAGCCTTGAGCCGATTCATTTCAAGATCCGCTGACAGATGCCAGCCCTTCTTTCAACTCCTGAAAAAGAGCACTACTTTCAAATGGGACGACAAATGCGTTTCGGCCTTTGAAGATCTGAAGAGTTATCTTTCTTCCTCCTTGCTCTTGTCCAACCCCACACCAGGTGAACCACTTTTTCTGTATTTGGCCGTATCTGACCGAGCTGTAAGTGCCGTATTGATTCGAATCAAAGATACCGTTCAGTGTCCAGTATATTATGCAAGCAAAACTATGACGGAGGCAGAAACGCACTATCCCCCTTTAGAGAAGGTCGGCCTAGCATTGATCACTGCGGCCGACAAGCTACCACAATATTTTCAAGCACACACCGTTTACTTGGTAACGCAATACCCAGTGCAAGCCATGTTTAACAAGGCCGACTTCACGGGACGGATTTGGAAATGGGGAGCAAAGATTAGTGCGTTAGGCGTAAAATATCTGCCGAGGACTGCCATAAAGGGGCAAGTGCTAGCCGATTTCGTTGCAGAATTCGCACCAACCTCGGAACCAAATAACTTAGGCGAATCAACACCCCAAGAAGACTCGCCCGACCATACAGGGTGGTGGAAGGTGTATGTAGATGGAGCTTCCAATTCCAAAGGATCAGGAACCGGGGTGGTCATAATAACGCCGGATGAAACCGTGATTGAACAATCGATTCGTCTTAATTTTAAAACTTCTAACAATGAGGCCGAATATGAAGCAGTCCTGGCTGGATTGAAATCGGCAAAAACGTTGGGAGCCAGACGTCTGATCGTCTACTGCGATTCGTTGTTAGTAGCAAGTCAAATCAACGGGGAGTACATGGCTCGGGATGAGCGTATGTCGGCCTATCTGTTGAAAGTTCAGACGGCCATGACCGATTTCGAAACAGTAAGAATCGAACAGATCGGTCGAAACTTGAACAATCACGCGGATGCATTGGCAACGTTGGCATCTGTTCTGAGTGCAGATTTTAAACGTTTTATACCAATTGAGACCCTCACAACGCCCAGCACCGATCAACCTGCGAACTACATAAATGCTATTACAGTTGGGCCGTGTTGGATGGATCCCTATGTCACCTACCTTAAAGAGGGCGTTCTACCGGAACAGAAAAAGGAAGCCGAAATTATCAGAAGGAAAACCGCGAGGTTCTGGTTGTCAAAGGACTTGAAACTCTACCGACGGTCCTTCTCGGGACCCTATCTTTTATGCGTTCACCCTGACGTTATCGAGGATTTGCTATACGAGATACATGAAGGCATCTGTGGAAGTCATACTGGGGGCAGATCTCTGGCACACCGAGCTCTTACCCAGGGATATTGGTGGCCCTACATGCAGAAAGACGCAGTGGATTATGTCAGAAAGTGCGATAAATGTCAAAGATTCTCACATTCGCTTCATCAACCAGCCGGAGAACTGCAGCCATTAGTAAGTCCTTGGCCATTCGCACAGTGGGGCATGGACCTGGTCGGACCCTTACCTAAAGCAACAGGTAATAGACGATGGTTGATTGTGGCAACAGACTATTTCACAAAATGGGTCGAGGCCGAACCTTGGCAAACATCAGAGACAGAGATTCGATCAAGTTCGTCTGGAAGAATATTATAACCAGGTTCGGAATACCCAAAACTATCATCTCTGATAATGGGACACAATTCACCAGTAAACCTTTCACGAAGTATTGCTCAGAACTCGGTATAAAAAACGTGTACAGTTCACCGGCATACCCTCAGAGTAATGGACAAGCCGAGGCCTCGAACAAAACCGTGTTAGACGGAATCAAGAAAAGGCTGGAAGATGCCAAGGGAAGATGGGTGGAAGAATTACCTAATGTCTTGTGGACTTTCAGAACCACTCCACGGAGGTCAACAGGGGAGACCCCATTCTCATTAGCGTATGGATCGGAAGCAGTCATCCCATTAGAAATCGGACTCCCCACTCTCAGAACATCGGAATGGGAACCAACAAGGAATGATCTGGCTCAATCCCAAGCTCTAGACTTACTAGAAGAAAGAAGAGAACAAGCAATGATCAGGTTAGCCTCCTACCAGCAGCAACTGAAAAAGGGATACAACAAGAACATTCGACCAAGGTCCTTTCAACAAGGAGATCTGGTCCTCAGAAAAGTTTTGGGCAACACTAAGAACCCGACCGACGGTAAGCTGGGGCCAAACTGGGAAGGACCGTACAGGGTGCGATTTGTCACAGGAACAGGAGCCTATCACCTAGAAGACTTGAATTCTTTACCCTTGCCTCGGCCATGGAATGTCAGCAATCTTCGGAAGTATTTCCATTAGTTCATATCCTTTTCCTCCCGTTAAAAAAAAAAAAAAAAAAAAAAAAAAAAAAAAAAAAAAAAAAAGGGGTAGTTTGGTATGGATGTTTAGCACAAGTTGTAAACTAATAATGAATAAGAAAAACAAAAGGTGGACGTAGGCCCCATTGGCCGAACCACGGTAAATCTGGTGTCCCTACCACTTCACTATCCTTGTTCATAAACAGTTAAAAGTTAAAAGCTTAAAAATAACTTGACTTAGGCTTTGGCCAACCGAAGAGGTTTCCAAGCACTGAGGTCCAGGGGGACTGGCAAGTTACAAGTTAAAAGCTTAAAAATAACTTGACTTAGGCTTCGGTCAACCGAAAAGGTTTCCAAGCACTGAGGTCCAGGGGGACTGGCAAGTTACAAGTTAAAAGCTTAAAAATAACTTGACTTAGGCTTTGGCCAACCGAAGAGGTTTCCAAGCACTGAGGTCCAGGGGGACTGGCAAGTTAACAAGTTAAAAGCTTAAAAATAACTTGACTTAGGCTTCGGTCAACCGAAAAGGTTTCCAAGCACTGAGGTCCAGGGGGACTGGCAAGTTACAAGTTAAAAGCTTAAAAATAACTTGACTTAGGCTTCGGTCAACCGAAAAGGTTCCCAAGCACTGAGGTCCAGGGGGACTGGCAAGTTAAAGTTAAAAGCTTAAAAATAACTTGACTTAGGCTTCGGTCAACCGAAGAGGTTTCCAAGCACTGAGGTCCAGGGGGACTGGCAAGTTACAAGTTAAAAGCTTAAAAATAACTTGACTTAGGCTTTGGCCAACCGAAAAGGTTTCCAAGCACTGAGGTCCAGGGGGACTGGCAAGTTAACAAGTTAAAAACTTAAAAATAACTTGACTTAGGCTTCGGTCAACCGAAAAGGTTCCCAAGCACTGAGGTCCAGGGGGACTGGCAAGTTACAAGTTAAAAGCTTAAAAATAACTTGACTTAGGCTTCGGTCAACCGAAAAGGTTCCCAAGCACTGAGGTCCAGGGGGACTGGCAAGTTAAAAGTTAAAAACTTAAAAATAACTTGACTTAGGCTTTGGCCAACCGAAAGAGGTTTCCAAGCACTGAGGTCCAGGGGGACTGGCAAGTTACAAGTTAAAACTTAAAAATAACTTGACTTAGGCTTCGGTCAACCGAAAAGGTTCCCAAGCACTGAGGTCCAGGGGGACTGGCAAGTTAAAAGCTTAAAATATAATTAGGCTTCAATCAACCCGAAGGTTCCTAAATGCAAAACCCCAAGAAGACCAGTAGGATAAAAGTTGGAACGACCGACCCGGATTTTGGCCTCGGTCGAAACCAAATTTTCCAAATACTGAGCTCCTTAAAGAAAAGAAAGTTGAAAAAACTAACTCGACTTTGGCTTTCCTCAACCTAAGGGATTCCAAGTGCTATAGTCCGAGAAAACTAACAAGTCAAAAATAGAAACCAACTCAAAATTCAGTAAAAGTTAAACAAACACATTCGGCATACAAGGATATAAGTAGAAAACATGCTCAAGCAAAAATGAGATTCACATAAAAGGCATTAGTTATAAAAACACAAAGGTTAGCTGTACCATTCCCCCCTTCTTATGAAGGAAACAGGGAACACAAAAACAAATTGTATCATTCCCCCCTTCTTATGAAGGAAACAGGGAATACAAGCGTAATAAAAAAGTGAAATATTAAAACTAATCTACCACGTCAATGGTCTCATCAACGTCCGAACCCTCTTCTCCTTCTTGAGATTCAGCAGCAGGGATTTGATCATCAGGCCTATCCTCGGCCGCCTTAGTGTCATCAACCAGCACGGGCTCACTTAAGGCTTCAGGGGACCCAAGAACTGTCGGATCTCCAGCGACACCCTCACCAGCCTCCAACTCGTTTCCCTCCTCTGACACAGGAACCTCATAAGGTTGACGTGAATACGCCAAATCATATAGGTCAGAGTCGTCATCAACCCCGGCATTATCTAGGGCCTGATGCCATCCTTGGACGAAATACTTGTTGCACTCGCCTCTGAGTTGATATCTTAGATCCTGGGATGCCTGGTTAACACCTTGGTCATAATAAGCCTGAGCCCCCTTATCAGCCCTCACTTCGGCCTCAGCCAGCGCCTCTTTAAGCTGGCTATTCTCAATTCGAACTTGAGAGGCAGATTTATGTTCAGTGTCCAGCTTTCTCTGAAGCTCGGCCACTTGATTCTGCAAATTTAGCAGACCAGCTTCGGCACTCTTTTGGGCACTCTCAGCAGCACGAATTCTTACAGATGCCGAGCTCTCAAGATCCTTAAGGCGCTTGATCTCATCGGTAGACAAGTTAAGGCGACGCTCGGTCTCCAAAAGTCTGTTGCCAGCTTCAAATATACCTTGAACGGCCTAAGAAAGAAGCAAAGAATAAGATAAAGTAAAAAGGAGTGTGTGTCTAAATAGGATAAAGAGCACATGTAACATGCATAATGAAACATTGAAGTACTAAACTTACCAGGATAGAATCACGCTTGAGATTCTCCAACATATATTTGGATCTCTTCTCCTGCCAGACCTTCATGTCCTCCGGAAGGAGGAGAGCTTTTCCAACTGCTTCGGCCACTTGTCCTCCTCGAACTCCTCTACCGCTCTTGAGGACCGAGTCTCCCTTATCGACCGATCGATTCTCAAGAAGGAAAGAGCAACTCCACGGTTGTTGCAAGTCATCTTGACCCACACGACCTTGAGGAATTTGACCCGTGGCTTTTTGAAGAGCTCGGTTATTCTTACTCTTAGCCTTCTTTGGAGACTTGGCCTTTGAAGGTTGGGGTGGAGACGACCCCTCCTGAACGCAGCCTTCATCATCCTGCGCCGTCCCTCTCTTCCTTTTCTTCCTCATAACACCTTCTCCTTGAGAAAATCCAGGGGGAAGAGGTAGGGGAGAGGCAGATAGTGAAGTCCGCGACGTCTCTGGAGCCGACGTCCCAAGCACATCCGCTATGCTGACGGTTCTTGGTTGGACCGGCATCTCCTCGGTCGGATTAGGATCGGGGTCAAAAATAGACGGAAACCGAATGATCGGAAGACCGGCTTCCGAAGATTCAATAGAAGGAATGAAGTTAGGATCGCTGAGAGGTGGTACGAGCCGAGGTACTTGTACTCCTTTTCTAGCCGTTAAGGGGACCGCTTGGATGATGTCCTCTTGATCCTTCCCAGGCCGCACGACCGAAACCTCTTCCTGTCTAGAATGTTTTAGGCAAAAATACACTTTTGGTCCTTATATTTAGGGGGTGTTTTCAATTTGGTCCTTATCATATAAAAGCATTCAATTGGGTCCCTGTATTTTAAACCGTTATCAATTTTACCCTTGGAGTCAATTCCGTTAAAAATTGCTTATGTGGCAAACGGAAATTGATTACGTGGCAAACTGTGTCAGTTAAAAATAATAAAAAAAGAATTTAATTAAATTCTTATTATTTTTTTTCTTTTCTCTTTTTGTTTCTCTTTTTCTTTTTTCCCTTTCTCTTTTATTTTTTCTTCTCTCTCCTCTGTTCTTATTCCTCCCCAATTTCTTCTTCTTCTTTTTCTTAACAAAAGGAAAAAGACAACCTCATTCCGTTATCACCTTCTTTGGCCTCCCTAAAACGGCGTCGTCTTTCTCAGTTCAGAAAAATCACCTTCGAGCTCTCCAAAATCCTAACAATGGCAGACAAAAATGTGAATTGGGATTCTTTACCTGTTGAGATTGTAACCCAAATTCTCATCCGATTACCAATCAAATCCATCATTATCTCCACCTCCGTTTGCAAAACATGGAAATCCCTAATCCAAAACCCCACCTTCATTCCCACCCATCTCCACCACTCCATCAACAACAACAATCACCACCACCTCCTTTTCAGGCTCTGCCAAGACGGGGAGAGGCCACCGTGGAGTCGCGCCGCTACGAAACCCCCAGCCTCAGCCGTGAGAACACTACACAGCTCGGATCCAGTCAAAGTGGAGAGGCGTTTCAACGGCTCGGACCAGGATCTGGATCTGGATCTGTGGAGGCGTGGACCCGTGAGCTTGATCACGAAGACGAGCTGTGAAGCGAGCTCAAGCCGATTGAGCTCCACCAGGAACCGACGGAGCTGATCGGCCGGATCCAAGCCGGTTGTTGAATATGGGTTAGGGATGTTGGGGAGGAATCTGGGTCCAGTAGTTAAAAGAATGAAGATTAAGAAAAAGAAGAAGAAAAAATTGGGGAGGAATAAGAATAGAGGAGAGAGAAAAGAAAAAATAAAAGAGAAAGGAAAAAAAGAAAAAGAGAAAGAAAAAAAATAATAAGAATTTAATTAAATTCTTTTTTTATTATTTTTAACTGACACAGTTTGCCACGTAATCAATTTCCGTTTGCCACATAAGCAATTTTTAACGGAATTGACTCCAAGGGTAAAATTGATAACGGTTTAAAAATACAGGGACCCAATTGAATGCTTTTATATGATAAGGACCAAATTGAAAACACCCCCTAAATATAAGGACCAAAAGTGTATTTTTGCCAATGTTTTACAATGGGACCTTTCTGGAAAGATTTGTATGAAGGCACGTAGTCCAGTAAGACGGATGCCGCCCGAGGCCGACCACCCGAATCAATAAAACAGGGTTTTTGTAGGAGGTGTTCGACTGTTCTCCTTTCCACAAGTTCTACTTTCTTAGCTGTGAATTCCTTGTCTGACAAGAAAAAAGAAACATTCGGTCAAGACAAACGAAAATAGATAAAAATGCATTGCATAAAAGACGCGTAACAGTTAGACATGAAACAGTTAAAACCTGGTACACCGGGCCTCAAAGAGCAATTAATATGGGGGTTTTGCCAGTTCCCCGTGAACACCAAGAAATCTTCATCTCGGCCCTTGCTAGAGTCCGGAAGCCCGGTCACCAGTTTTCTATAAGCGTTACGGGCAAAAAGGGTATATTGGTCCCTACCGGTCGCTTGGAGACTATATACATATGTTATATCATGTACAGTGAGGTCAAGGCCCAATTTCTCCATAAGAACGGCCGTCCCCATTACTATCCTAAAAACATTAGGGGCACACTGAAGGGGGGCTAGTCTAAAATGAGCTAAAAACTGTAGTAAGAAAGTATGCATGGGTATTCTAACCCCTCCTTCGATTATTGCTACCATGGGAAGCACAAGGTCTTGATTCAAGACAAGTGCAAGATCACCGTAAGGAACGTACCGAATGTGTACGTCCTCAGGAATCCCGTAACGTTTTTTAAACTCTACGATTTTCTCTTCGGTATCTACGAGTTTGGCAAATTTACCCATAACGTAAAAAAAAAAAAAAAGTTTTTTGGACCGAAGAATACTACTAGGACGACGGAAGGAAAATACAAGAGTAGAAAAAGACTTACTGACGTGAAGACGGCACAGAAGAGTTAAGAAAGGTAGACTCAAAGGACTGAAGGAGATGTTTTTTATCTCTAGAAGTGAAAGTAAAGAGTAAAAATGAAGTGGGGTCTTCCCCCTTTTATACAAGAGTTGAAGGACTAAGGAGACCGGGACTTAGCCGGTCATGGGCCGGTAAAAATCAGAAAGCCAGTGAAATAGCTTCTCTCGGCCCCCAAAAAGCCTTCATAATGATCTGATGGCCTAGGGAACGTAGAACGGCGTAATAAATGACACCAGCCGTCGTTCATTTAATAGCCAAAAATCGAAAAGACCCCAACGTCAGATCTCCATTAATAAAAGCACTCTTATACACCGAAAAGGTGAAACTCTGCCTTCTCATTAATCACTTCAAAAGCTGACCGATCTAGTGATTAACTCTACGGTCTGTGGATTACATTAGTTGAAGCATTCTGATCAGACCGAACGTTTCCACCGAGGACCTTAAGATCGGTATGAGGCATGTATTGATCCATTTATCTCAATTCTATCAAAAAACAAACAAACAAACAAACAAAACACTCATATATAACTCAATTCAGATCTATGACAAAGTAAAGGCAGTTGTCCATAAACAAAACGGGGCAATCAATTACATCGTAGCACTTCTCCCCCTTTCTAAAAAAAAAAAAAAAAAAAGGGAATAGGGGACAATTACATAGACAAACCCCCTTAGTCACCCATTTTTACATTATCTTCTTTATCAGAGACACCTTTCTTGAACCCCTTCGGTCAACGTTCATTTCCCCTCGTTAGTAACAAACTTTCCAAAAGTTCTGTCGTTGGTGTACATGGAAACCTTTATGCTGATCACAACAAACATTCCTACGAATCCAAGACCGAGAACCCCAAATGAATGGGATAATATGTCTGTTTGGTGCGATTTGCTTCAATGGAGAAATGAAATGTATAATGCAGTCATAGATGCATTCAAGGATCATAGGCAGATCCCCCTTGATCATCCACATCTACATTATCTTCTTTATCAGAGACACCTCTCTCCATATCTTGAACCTCTTCAGTCTGGGCCCGCTCTTGATGATCAAAAACTTCGGCGTTTTCCATGACCGTAGGACCGTCAAAGGCTTCACGATCTCCCAAAACCTCAACATTTGTTTCTTCAAGATTCTCAGGGGTTCCTGAATCATAGGGTCGATAACGTCGGCCCAAGACGTAAAGCTCAGACTCATCATCAACCGCAGCTTGTTCAAGAGCCAACGCCCACCCCTTCAGGAAATTAATATTACACTCCCTACGCATTTGAAATCTCAAAGACCCTGCAGCATCTGCAAAACCCCGGTCGTAGGTCGCCTGAGCTTCATTCTCAGCATCATTTGACACCTGCCGAGCTTCAGCCAACTCGGCCTTAAGTTTATCAATTTCCGCTTGTAATCCACTGGAACGTTCACATTCTCGTTCCAGCTTAGCCGACATCTCCACCAGTTGGCATTCGGCCTTCTGAAGCCCTTCTTCGGCAGATTTGTGTTGACTCTCGACCTCCCGAATTCTAGCAGACGCCGCCTTCTCGACTTCACGCAACCTATCGTTTTCAGCGAGAGATTCGTTAAGAAGACGTTCGGCTTCTATTAGTCGATACCCGGCCTCGAAAACCCCTTGGACGGCCTATAAAAAGAAAAAAAAATCGTCATAATGAGTAAATAATAATGACGGATTATCGTAACAAAAGAAAGGATGTAAAACGAAACTCACCACGACCGAGTCACGCTTCAGATTTTCGATCATATGTGTTGAGTCATTTCCTTTCCAATTTTTCATGTCTTTGGGAAGGAGAAGGGCGCTCCCAAGGGCATCAGCTATTTGCCCACCGCGGACGTCTTTACTTTTCCAGACCGAATCATCTTCATTCACCGGTCGGCCATCCACATAGAATTCACACTGCCAGGGCGCTGGTTGTTCTTTTTGGTGTTTGCGTTTATGAGAAACATGACCGACGGCCTTTTGGAGAGTTCGGCTGTCTTTACTTTTACCCTTTTTCGATGAGGGCTTGGTCGTGGGTTCGATGTTGATAGGTACCTGCTGCTTTTCGGCTACTTCGGCTTCCTCTTCCCCCTTCTTTCTCTTTTTTACAACAGATTCTCCCTCGGGGAATCCGGAAGCACGGGGAGCATTAGGAACTCGCGGCAACTCTGGGGCACGCTCTTCAAGCACCGATCGTATGTCTACGATCCTCTTTTGGATAGGCATGTTTTTACTTGTGCTTTGAGTACAAGTGAGCTGGAAAGAAGAAACCAAAGTCAAAACAGTAAAAAAGCTCACGACTGGAGGCAAAGAATAGTGTTTTAAAAGGTAAAAGTGTAATGTGGGGTCTCGCTCTCTTATATACTGCCAAAGTGACGACAGGCAACCGGAAGTCAACCAGTCACGGGCCGGTAAGAAACCTGCAAGAAAAAGAAAAATAAACAAAAAATAATAGCGAGGAAAAATGATTCTTCCGGTTTGCACTACATCCTTGGAGACAAAGCATCCTCGGGAAATCCAAACGTCGTCCTAATCGCAATAAAGCATTAAAAACGAGATAACTTAGGGAACGCCAAACGTCCTTCCTTAATTATGGCTTACGGATGCTGTCGAGATAATATCGAATTAATTTATCCCTATCCCTTGTCCTCATCCAATAAACGCAACATCGATTTGGAAGTCACTGCTTCCTTATCATAAATGTTCCGGACCGAACCGTCCAGGGATAACAACCGAGTTATGAATCCGTAAACCAAACCCTATTCCTGACCGAACTTCGTTTAAAGCTGTGAATAAGTACTGTATATTTCTCCACTGTTTCGGTCAAATCCTTCTCTTCAATAAAGAGTAAAGATTTGAGGGGCAATTGGAGGTGGGGAAATCTAAATCTAAAATAGGCCCATAAATGAATAGCCCATATCAAGGGATAAAGTATGAAGGTCGGCCCAAACCCACGAGAGAGGCTAAAGTATCAAGGTCGGCCCAAGCCTGTATCAGAAGCCAAAGTATGAAGCTCGGCCCAAACCTATTGCAGAGGCCAAAGCACAAAACTCGGCCCAGGCCGTATCAAAAGTCAAAGTGTAAAGCTCGGCCCAAAGCCTAAAGCACATAGAATATAGTACTTGTCAATAGAATCTTTGTACTTTATTGTACTTTATTGAATAAAGAATTGTCCCACATTGGGGAAAGGGAACAAAGTACAAAGTACTGTGTACTATAAATTCAAAAGTAAACATTAATAAAGGAGATGGTTGTTTTTGGAAAGTCTGACTAAAGTACTTTTTACTACTTTAAGAAATTAATTGTAGCACTGAAACTTACCCACTACATATTCTATAATTAAACATCTATAATCTATAATATATAAATTAAAACTTGAAGCAGAGATAAAGTGTTTACACTCTTTCAAAGTGTTTACACTCTTTCAAACACTGCCACATCACAATTCTTGCACCCACAGAAGTCTAATTATTTCTCTCTCCACTCTCTCTATTTCAGGTTTCTCTCTCTGATTCACTTCTGTCTCTCTCCCTCTGTTTCAGGTGTGCCTCTCTCTCTCCCTCGCCCCCTCATCTTCAGCCGTTAACCCCTTCTTCTATTTAATTCTTTCTCACGCACGTTCTCCACTCTCTCTACTTCACGTCTCTTTCTCTCCCTCTGTTTCAGGTGCGCCTCTCTCTCTCTCCCTTGCATATCTGTTTTAGGTGCGCCTCTCTCTCTCTCCCTTGCATATATATTATCATTTGGGCTATTATAGCTACAGACCAGCATGAAAATTGTTTGAGCTGTCGGGCTAAATACAAAAAACGTTTGGGCATTGGGCTATCAGTCTATTTTTAAGCAAATCTCTTATTTAAATGTTGTTGTGGGTTTGTAGGTTTTCAATTTTTTTAATTGGTTCTTTTGGTTTCATGCCCAGGCGTGGAGCTCTAGCCAAATTGCAGAAACAGATTCAGGATTGAGAAGTCCCTTTGAGGTGAGTATTCCCTTCTCTTTTTCCCCAGCTTCTTCTGTTTTCCTTTGTACAATCTTGACGGGTTGCGGCTGATTTCCTCCTTATGAGTATACACTGTGGTTATCTCTCACTCGGTTTCGGCCACACAATGAAATACACAGTGGTTCTTTCTCACAATGGTATTGAGTATATATAGAGAAATAGTGGGATTATATTATGTTCCTGGCTTGGAAGTTTATTTTTCCTTTTTGTGTTTGGCTGGAACGATATATTTTCACACCTGGTATTGAGGTTTTTTTTTTTGCTGTGAAAATTTCAGATCAACAATAATGCATGATATGTGTTTGATAAAATTCCTAAACAAAGTTTATTTTTCCTTCTTGTGGTTGGTGGAACCTAGATTTGGGTGCTCTGACTGATTATTGACAAAATGGCATTGAAGAATATCATTGCTTTCCTTCTGCAGTTTTTGTGAATTGAATCTGGGTCTTTAAAAAAAATATATATTTATTTTTGCCTGAATATTCTTTGGAATTGGGTTTGGGTTGTGAATTATTGTGTTATAGTTGTTTTTACTTTTATAGGTTGGTAGAATGGCGATTCAGTTTGCAAAGCCAAGATAGATCAGAGTCGTTCGATGAGAAGAACTGTGTGAAGCTGCCCATTTACAAAGGAGAGAATGTGAACAAAGAACCTGATGATAAAGAGAACAATGTAAAAAAGCAAAATTTCTTGCTGTCGAGTTACAAAAGGGGCAAAAGGGAAAATCTGGCAGGTTGGCCAACTACGGAATACTGTTTATTTGGTTCTATGCTCAAGTAGTACATATTCTATGTTTCACAATTTGGTAGAACACACACATATGATGATTACAAGTTTACAACATTTGTGAAATCTTAATAATTGAAGTAGACTATTGGTATATGTGGGTATTTTCTTTTTCTTTTTTTCTTTTTAAGTTGTAGTTGGATTGCCTTTTTAGACGTTTGTTGGATGAAGTCATGAAATCTATGTTGGGGCAAAATGATTTAAAATGTTCTTTTTGGTAGTCAGTGTAGGACAGTAGCCCATGACTAGAAGAATTGGGAAAATATTCCTTGCCTTACTTGGAGATATCATCTCATTAGTAGATGTCATATAATCGATATTCTAGAAACGGTTTCTAAACCATACATGCATAGCCATAGTTTGTGGTGCATGCTATGTTGTGGTGATCATAGTCCTCTTAAAGCTATATTTTGAAGTGTAGCTTTTGGAAATAATTGCTGATCTTTTAGTTATTTGAATAATCATGATCTATGCATTTGGTTTGATTAAACATGGATGGCCTAAGAATTTGAGGTTTCTTTTGCATAAAGTGTTGAAACACAAAATGTGGGTAACCAAGCGTTCTCTCTTTATTCTATTTCTTTCTTTCTTTTTTCCAATGTTATGGAACTGCTTTACTAATACAAAATTATTTTCTTTTATTTCTTATAAAAAAAATTCATGAATAATCTTTCAGCAGATTTTATAAAGGACAATGGACTTAAGTTGACTTCATAAGTCATCTATTTCAAGGTGTCAACTATGGTAAATATTTTTCACAATCTCATTTTTCTCTTCTTTCAAAAATTTCAGATTTTTATATTATTGATTTATTGTTATCTTTTAACCTTAACATATTGTTATTTGGTAAGCTTTTTCGGTTGGTGGGATGCTTATGATGAGCAGGTGGTAAATAGAAACATCAGTTCAAGCCGCCACCAATATATCTTATGGGTAAAGTTTTAGAGCTACTACTATGTTAAGCAGGAGATGACCCTCCCAATGTATTTGAAGTTTTGAGAATTTAAGTTAGAATGTATCATGTGTTATGTGTGCTTAGTTTGCAGCTGTTATTCTTTAATTTTGGAATTATCAAAAATACTTTTGATCTAAAATAGAACTTTTACATTTGACTTTTTATTGATAAACTTTTTTGAGATGTATCATGTACACATATTTTTCGAAGAACTTTCCCGTGCATCGCACGGGTTAGCGACTAGTCTCATTAGAATCTTAACACGTTATATTTTCTTTAATAGAAATAATATATTGATGTTACTATAGGCCTCATTTAGAGTCTTAGCTTTAGCCCCGAATTGTTTAAGGCCGGCCTTACATCATTTTCAACTCTCTGTCTCTCTCTCTCTCTCTCTCTCTAATCTTATACGTGAAAGCTCATAAAGAAAACAAAGTTTCTTGCACTTCACGTAAAATGAAGAGTTTATAAATACATTAGAGTTCATGGTTCATGGCATATAGTTCAAGCTTCATAATTGAACTAATGGAAAAAGTTTCAGTTCTTAGATTGTTATTACCTTTTGTCTGTTTGATAGCAAAATGTTTTGTATGTAATGATGCTGCACAGTCAGTGCATTGCCGGAAATCTGATCGAGATGCTCTAATTGAATTCAAAAATGGCCTTGACGATCCTGAGAAACAGCTTTCATCATGGCAAGGAAGCAACTGTTGTCTATGGCATGGAATACACTGTGAAAATATTACTGGAGCTGTTTTTGTCGTTGATCTTCACAACCCACATCCACCAGCTTATGATTCTTTTGTCAGGTATGTCTTTTTCCATCTTCCCATGAACAGCTGAAAACAACTTCCTTTAAGATTGCCATTCATTGCAAGATTCAAAACCTTCAAATTTGGTAGCTCACCAAAACCAAGTGGAATGCTCCCATATAAGCGGTTATAACTGATATCAACATATCCAAGGCTACTTATATTTACAAGCCAATTTGTTATCTTTGAATTGAGCATGTTACTGCTAAGATCTATCACAGCAAAGGGAAGTACAATTAACAAGTGATGGAATATAACCACACAGGCCACAAAAAGATAGATGTAACTCGGTCAAGACCGGAAGCTTGTTTAATGTCTCAATCCAGTCTGATCCTAGCATTGAAAGGTCTACTCCACTCATCTTGAGATGTTTCAGAGAAACAAGACCAGCCATCCATTCAAGATTATCAACTACTAAATTTGAGTGGCTGACATCAAGATACTCTAAGCTAGAGAGGTTTCCCAAATTTGGAGGAATTGTGCCACTAAACCCAGCATGTGACAGGTTAAGATATTGCAAATTCTCCAAAGATCCCAAGAACACAGGAATTGGGATGCCATTGAATGTGTTGAAGCTCAAGTCTGAATGTCTCAAGGACTTGAGTTTCAGCAATGAAGGTCCAACCTCTCCACTCAAGTTCCAGAATCCAGAAGTTCTGATCTAGCTGGCAATAAATTATATGGGGAACTTCCTGCTTCCTTTGGAAACTTGACATCTCTTACTTCAGTCAATCTATTTGACAATAAAGTTGAGGGAAACTCCATTGGTAAACTTTGCAATTTGAAAAAATTTCATTTATCTGGTAATGACATGACAGGATCTTTACCTGAATTCCTTGAAGGAACAAAAAATTGTCTTTATAGAAGTCCTTTGCCTAGTCTACAATTCTTGAAATTGAGCAACAATCACTTGCATGGTACTTTACCAAATTGGTTAGGTCAGCTTGAAAATCTTATTGAACTTGATCTTGGATTTAACTCACTTCAAGGTCCCATTCCTGCTTCTCTGGGGTCCTTCCTACATCTTACTCAATTTGTATTGGGGGGAATGAACTTAATGGGACTCTCCCAGTAAGTTTAGGGAAGCTTTCTGAGTTGCTCCTTTTCGACGTTTCTTTCAACCATTTGACAGGAATTCTTAATGAATCTCATTTTTCACATCTTAAAAAGCTGAGAGTCTTGCTCTTGTCTTCCAATTCATTCACTTTGAAAGTCAATTCTCATTGGATCCCTCCATTCCAACTCTGGAAGCTTGAAATGGATTCGTGCCATTTGGGTCCTTCATTTCCTTCTTGGCTTAAATCACAGAATGAGCTCACTACACTAAGCATGTCAAATACTAGCGTTTCAGGTTCTATACCCAACTGGTTTTGGAAAATTTCTTCTAGACTGTCACTTCTAAATGTTTCTTTCAATCATTTACATGGTCGGCTACCAAATCGATTAAATGATCCCCATGCAGTTGGTGAGATTTCATTGCTAGATCTCTCCAACAATAGGTTTTCCGGTCCTATCCCAAGGAATATAGGTGCTTCCATGCCAAACCTGTTCTTCCTCTCTATTTCAGGTAATCAAATAATAGGAGATATCCCTCGCAGTATAGGGGATATACTATTCCTTGAAGTCATTGATTTTTCAAGGAGCAACTTAACAGGAAAGATTCCTTCAAGCATTGGGAACTGTTTAATGCTTTTGGCTCTAGACCTCAGCAACAACAATTTTTTTTGGAGAAATTCCAAATTACTTGGGTCAGCTAAATTTTCTTCAGACACTTCACCTAAGTGGTAACAAGCTCTCTGGTGAGCTCCCATCATCTTTCCAGAATCTGTTAAGTTTGGAAACTCTGTATCTTGGAAACAACATGTTGAATGGTAGCAGTCCGCCATGGATTGGAGATGCTTTCACATATCTTAGAATTCTAAGCTTGTGATCAAATGCATTTTTTGGAGAAATTCCCTTCGAGCTTTCAAATTTAAGTTTATTGCAAGTCCTGGACTTGGCAGAAAACAAGTTGAATGGCACTATTCCTGATACCTTTGGTGATCTGAAAGCTATGGCTCAAGTGCAAAATAGAAACCATTATCTTTACTATGGCATATCTGGGGGTCCCTACTATGAAGAAAGCTTTGTTGTGAATACAAAAGGTCAGTCTCAAAATTACACCAAGACTATTTCCCTTCCTACTATTATTGACCTTTCTGGAAATAACTTACATGGAGATCTTCCCCAAGAACTATCAAAACTGGCAGGTTTGGTGGTTTTGAACTTGTCTAGAAACCATATCAGTGGCCAGATTCCTGAGAAGATTTTAGATATGCATCAACTTTCAGCTCTTGATCTCTCGAGTAATAGCCTTTCTGGTCCAATTCCTCCAAGCATGTCTTTATTATCATTTCTGGAGTTTCTAAATTTGTCAAACAGCCACTTCTCTGGTACGATCCCTTATACTGCTCAAATGACAACTTTTGGAGCATTAGGTAAAGTGTACTAGTTAAGGTTCTGATGTACTGAGAAAGTGAGAAATTGATCATGGTGATGAGGTGGTTGAATGTGATTGATATACGATAAAAGTAGCGGTTCCAATGAAAGTGATGTTGCACACTAGTCACAATTCGTCACCTTCACAAGTTATGAAATATATTGTGTTTGTATTATTGTTGTGTTTTAATATACAGATATATAAAAGTCTTGTACTTTGCTTTTATATTCCCCTCCTTTTGTTGTACATTTTCATTTCGAAATATATTACTAGCATATTGAGATTGCTTTGCACTGTCTATGCAAAATCACTTCTTGACTCTCATTTGTGCTTAGTACATAAACTAATTAATTTCTTTCAATATATACTTATTCAAACCTTCGACAAATACATGGCGAGCTCTTTGTCTTTTTTTCTTTTTCTGGAAAAAAAAAAAATTAGGATCAAGTTACATGTAGTGTAACTCTTCTTTAACATTATACCATCTAATAATTATTTATTGAATTAATATTTTCAAAATTACGTGTTCTCTATGCTCTTAACATACATGTCAAATTTCTTGTCAATAAGATATTATTTACTTTTTTATTTCATAAACTCATATTTTCTATACAATTTTAAAATACAAATTCTTGTAATTTAAATATTTATGGATGACATAGTTATTGATGTCTAAATATCTTGATATTTTACAAGCATGCAAATTATAAAGAGACAATTTAATCCAAAAATGCATTTGTTAAAAAAAAATAAAAAAAAATAAAATCAAACTATATATATATATATAGAAAATACTTTAACTACCCTTTAATGTTTGGACCTAATTCCTTTGTACATAATCTCTCTGCAATTTATTTAATGTTGCACCTAGCACATGTTATTCCCTTTGTGATTTATTTACTGGTTAGCAATAAAGTTTTATATCTTTCACTTTACCCAAAAAAAAAAGACATTTCTACATACTCTCTCTCTCTCTCTCATTTCATGGAAAAGGTTATAGACTTTCAGTTCTTATAGCTTGTTATTATCTATTCTGTGTGTGATAGCAAAAGGTTTTTTATGTAATGGTGTTGCATAGTCAGTGCAATGCAAAACAAGAGAGAGAGAGAGAGAGAGAGAGAGAGGACTTTGCTCGAGATAAACGAGATAAGAAAAATATTAAAAGTTCAAGATTTGTTCATTTAATTTTATTTCCGTTTGAACTCATCACCAAGCTAAATTACATGTCCACAGTTTGATTTAATTTTTTGTCAAATAATCTCATGCTTGTTCAAAAGATATTTGATTAACTTATATTTTCTTCGTATATAGTAAAACAATGCCACGACAATTTTTCTATCTCTTCACAAACATATACTAATAATTAATAATTAAATTATAGTTAATATTATATTATTTGAGTTGAGTTATAGAATTATAAATTCATTTTATAAAAATTATATTCACCAATCTTATATTTATAAAATTATATATAATATTTTCTTAAAAAATATATTATTTATATTTTTAATACATATATATACATATAAATATATAATATTCTATATATACTTAAATCAAACTTAAATCCAACATTACAAACTTTTTCACTGGTACACATCATTTAAATTAAAAATAAAATAAATAAAATAAAACTTTTATAAAACCAAAACGGCAACGTATACTGCCATAGAAACCCACAAACGATCACAAAGATTTTCAGTGAGAAAGAAACAGAGAATGAGTGGAGTAGAGAAGGTGGTGTGTGTTACCGGAGCATCTGGTTACATTGCTTCATGGCTGGTCAAGCTCTTGCTTCAACGTGGCTACAGAGTGAAAGCCACAGTTCGTGACCCAAGTCAGTAAACTTAAAACTCTCTCATTTCACAAACTTTGAGATTTTCTTTGCAAATTACGCTTGGGTTTTCATTCATAACCAATGTTTTTTTGCTTATAGTCACTGATAAGTGAGAACCCAGTTCAGTTTTTGACTAATATGATGGTGTATTGGTATGGCACTTGAGTTTTTGTTTAAGTAGTTGATTATTTTCCTTTATTGTCTTTATTGGATCAAGTTCTAACATTTAATGAGTGTGGCAAGCTTCATATATGAGAAAGCAATGTTTTTTCTCTCTTTAATGTTTGAAATGACCATGTTTGAATTATATATCAAGAAGGTAAATTATGCTTGAATTTTGTTTAAAAATGTAAATTTTAAGAATTGTATTGAAAATTTAGTTCCTACTTGAATCAATTTAATGAAAAGTCTGATTTTTTACGTTTAGGTAATCAATCCGATGATTTCCCAAGTTTGCTTTGCTGATGACTTCCTAGTAATCACTAAAATGAGAATATATTTTTCATTTTTGGGATTAATACTTGAAAACTTTACTTGTATCTCAGAAAAATTTGATATTTGAGAAGCAAAATATAGAGTATGGTATAAACAGTTTATGGGTTCTGCTTTAAATGTGTGCCACAGGTGATCCGAATAAGACGGAGCACTTACTTGCGCTAGATGGAGCTAAGGAAAGACTTCATTTGTTCAAAGCAGACTTATTGGAAGAAGGATCTTTTGATTCTGTGGTTGATGGATGTGAGGGTGTTTTTCATACGGCATCTCCTTTTTATCACATTGTCACTGATCCACAGGTACACTCTATCTCACTTAAAATGGATATTGCAAATTTCATGTAGTATGGCAGCAATGTTTCAAAGGATGATTAGTTTTTGTATAATGCTTGGCGGTTTAGCAAAAGTAGATGAAATTTCCATGTCTTGTAATTGAGTAAGGTAGTCCATATGCTGTATAATTCAAATTCCAAGTTTTTCTTGGGGAAGTTTATCCTTTCATTCGTTTATTCAGATGGGATTACCCTGTTTGCATATAACATGTTTTGAAATGTTTTGAAATGCTCACTGATAAAAATGAAATAGTCTGCGTAGATGCTGTGCAAGTAATGTTTCACTTCTGCATATGTTGACTTAGCCAATTCATACTGAGATTTTTTATTTCTTTTCAGGCAGAATTAATTGACCCAGCATTGAAGGGAACGCTTAATGTTCTTAGATCATGTGCCAAAGTTCCATCTATAAAAAGAGTGGTTATAACATCCTCAATGGTAGCGGTTGCATATTCTGGAAAACCTCTTGCTCCTGATGTAATAATTGATGAGACTTGGTTTTCAGATGCTGCTGGGTGTGAGAAATCAAAGGTGCATATATGTGCTAATTTCTTATTAAATGCTCTCTCTTTTCCAAGTATTTTTTAGTGAATGCTACATATGAGGATTTCTCTGGTTTTGTAATGGAGTATGGGTCACATCATATTGATTGCATTCAACCTCTTTCTGTCTTTTGCTTTCCTTTTTCCCCTGGATGGTTTGTCTCCTGTCTTACACTATGGATGTAGCCTTCTCGAGTGAGCTTATTCATGTTCAGCCTTCACATCCCATTTTAATAGCATTGTAAAATTGAAGACATCACAAAAATTATATGATGCATTCAAGTGTTACTTATAGCTATGAAGAACAATTTGTATTCCATTAAAATGTCATTGAAGCTTTATTAGTCTTTGTAACAATTGTATTTGAGTATATAAGACACTCATGAGCTGGATCTAAGTGTTGTCTATGTAAGCATTCAAGTGTTCCTTCCTCAGAAATTGATACAATAAAAGTAAAGCAGTGGAATATAATCCAAGTTTAGATACTCATTAAACTTTCTTCTTTTGTTTTAGGAGGGGGGTGAATGGAAAGATGCAATCAACACTAAGCTTCATATATGTGGTAGCTAATATGATGCCTTTTTTTGGGTTTTTTATTCGTTGTGTGACATTTATTCTCTATTAGCAGCAGTGTTAGATAAGGGTTAAATTAATTTATTGCGGCCAAAAACATTTTTCATTGTGTATTCTAAAATCGGTTGTTTGTATCAGCTTTGGTATATGCTTTCAAAGACCTTAGCTGAGGAGGCTGCTTGGAAATTTGCAAAAGAGAATGCCATTGACATGGTAGCATCAAATCCGGGGCTGGTGATTGGTCCTCTTTTACAGCCAACTCTTAATACGAGTGTGGAGTCAGTTCTGAAACTTGTCAATGGTACTCTTCAGCTGATGTGGTTAATTTATGTATATATTCAGTAGTAACACATACTTAACTTATGAATTTACTCTATTGAAGAACCTACCTATGGTCTTGGACCAAAATGGCATTGCCTCCCCTTATAAATAAGGCGCTCTCATAAGGGGTGGAGAGCGTGGGCATGGGTTCAATCTTGTGTGGCTGCATGAGTTATATTTACCTATATATATATATATTTATATATTCGTCTGTGTATGTGTGTAAACCTTTGTTGAACATGTTTTGAGGGTGTATTATATAATTCTTCAAAGGATTATGAGGATAAATATTTAATTTTGATTTATGTATTTCTTTCCGTATAGTTCATAGAAGAATATGCCTTATTGTACAAACCTCCAAAAGAAAACTGATTGGCCCCTTGCATATGTTTTGCTTAGGCTAACTTTGTTGTTCTTATGTAAAGAATATTGTGCATGACAAAAATCCGAGGTCATTCAGTGGCAGTAGTTAATATAAGCTTCAATAGAGAGATTTATAACAATGATACATGCTAAATATATATGCCTGAATTAGGTGTATGAACCAAATCATAATTCTTTCTCCAATCACTTCAACATTCATCAGCTATATGGACTTAATGCTTATACTTGATACAAACCTATAGTGACAAAGAAACTCACTTGTGATACCTCCACTTGTTCTCACACTAGTTACAGTTCCGTCATACACATCCTTAATCAACTTAATATACTTTAGAGGAACTCTTTTATTTTCCAAAACCCACCACATAACCTCTCTAAGAATCCTATCATATACTTTCTCTAGGTCAATAAAAACTGTATGAAAAACTATATGAAGATCTTTACAAGCCTCTCTTATCCAAAACCCTCCAATTGACACAACACCATATCTCTGCCTACCTTATCAAACCACTGAAATGACTTAATTTGCATTTGTCATTTTTGTCGTCATCATGAAATTCTTGCAATGAGCCAACGTCTAATGTGGCATTGACTTTGCTTTTGACTGTTTATAAGAGATAAAGTTGTGGTTATTTTTAAAGAATGTCAAAGGAATAGAAGGAATCTTAGTTCTAGGATAAGTTCGTTATTTATTGAGTTTCATTTAAATTGAAAGTAGTCAAGGTAAGTGCATCTCTACATTCTTTCAAATTTTTTAATTTCTGCCAGAGTGTGGTTCTGCCTTATTCCCTCGTCTAAGATGCTATCGTGTGTTTAAAAAGATGCAAGGAGTTGATGGTTTATCTTATGCAGGGTCCGAAAGATTTCCAAATGTAACTTACAGATTGGTTGATGTTAGAGATGTTGCTGGCGCTCATATACTAGCAATTGAGAATCCATCAGCTAGTGGAAGATATTGTTTAGTTGGAAGAGTTATCCACTGTTCTGAGGTTATCAAGGTTTTGCATCAGCTCTTT
Organism: Fagus sylvatica; assembly: GCA_907173295.1. Lineage (NCBI taxonomy): Eukaryota > Viridiplantae > Streptophyta > Magnoliopsida > Fagales > Fagaceae > Fagus > Fagus sylvatica. The sequence continues at coordinate 5,138,657 of OU015762.1, forward strand.
CCTCATCTGAATCTTCCTGAAAAGTAAGCTCCATATATATATATATATCTATGTCACATCTTTTTTTCTGTAACAGATGCAACAAACAATTTGGTCAAGTCTTTAATCTATGATCTTTATAGTGGTCAGGATAAACAATCTTAAGGTCCTTCATTTTGTTTCTGTTTTGGATGATATCATCCATATAAAAACCACCTTGCATGCTCAAGTCAAAAGTATGGATGAGCTAATAGCTATTACAGTGTATGGTATTTAGGGGCACTACTGTATGACAAAGTGAATTAGCTATACAAGAACCATCCCCAAAGGGAAAAGGAACCGACACAAGCATCAACTTGTTTCTTTTCTCATCAACAACATAAGGTCATCAGCTTTGAAAATCAAAACTGAAATCCTAATACTCTACAGTCAGCCTCAATATTAACAGTTCTATATTATTTAATTGAATGTTTGCACCTAGTATTCAAGGCCTATTTCATATTTTGAACTAAAGCAACAAAGATACTCAGTTTAAATTGGATAGTCTGTTTTGTAACATGTCAGCTGCCACTGTAATAGAATTCCAACAAAATTTATGTATATTGTATTCATTGCAGATGTGCGGATGACAAGCCTTTTGTGCCAATCTACCAGGTGTCCAAGGAGAGAGCAAAAAGTTTAGGCCTTAACTTTACTCCTTTGGAAGTGAGTCTAAAGGATACTATTGAAAGCTTGAAGGAGAAGAACTTCTTAGGTGTCTAACTCAAAATATTTATTAGCAATTCAGGCAAATAGATATAAATAAACTTTGCCTATCCTTAAATTTTATCATCTCAAACATCATTTTCAGTAGCACCAACTGTCCTTGAGGATTTAATGTTGTAAGCTAGAATAATGATGGTATAGACAGAATGTGACTTTGTGCTTTTCAAATATATATCATGAAGTTTTAAGCAGATTGTAAAAATAAATAATATATATATATATATATATAATGCATTGAATTGATGTAGTCCACTATTCCTAGTAGAATCTTTATGACACCTTTTTTTTAGAGACTGAAAGGGGGAGTGAGGGGGGGCCTCCTTAACTGTAGCATAACTTCTAAGCTTCAAAACTACATAATTAAGCACATCTTAAGAGAAACAATTTTGCACACATTTTATTTGATATAGACAAATATAAGCACCACATAGATGCTAGAGATACTTTAGATGTACCAAAGTGGTGAACAAAAGAAGGAATGGGATTGGCCTGAGTAATGGGGCTTAATTGTTGCATCTTCCATGCTAAACACGCCCATGTCTGACCCTCCACCATTATGGGTCCAACTAAAAAGGTATAAATCGTCATCTGTAAAATAAATACAATTTGGTTTGATTCCATTAAGGCTAGATGCAGTCAATGACAAGGATGAACTGTCTCCCACAAACAATGTCTGATCACCCAAGCTATCAACCTTCACCCATTTGTATTTAAATTCACTTCCCTCTTGAGTACATCTTTCTAATTTTTGAACTTTGAACCTAATTGTCACATAGGGTTTATCATTGATGTCTGTTCTATCAGATTCATCTTTAGTGCCCTCATCCTCAACATCATCTTGAGAGTTCTCATCCTCAAAATCATCTTTAGGGTCTTCATCATTGGATTCATTTTCTTTGTAGTTGAATTCCTCTTCAAAGCTATAAAATTTAGAATAGAAATGACCTCCCCAAAAGCGTGAAACCAACAAAAGATCTCCTGATGATTCAACAATATGCTTTTGGATATGCCTTTGAATGTTCATATTGATTCCTTCTGGAGCAGGCACAATAGCTTTAGCCCTTGCCTTTTTGTTACTATCAAAGCAACAAACCACAGTTACACCATTAAAATCTACAGCATAAAATTTACCCTTGTAGAATACAATGTCAGCATAACCATGTCGAGAGGATTTTATATCTATCCAAGCTTTATATCCTGGTCTAGTGAATGCCAATTTTCCATGTTGACCATAGATTACCATGATTACACAATCACAATCACATTTATGAGTAGCTGAGTTCCAAGGACTCTTTGACAAAACAGCCTTCTTAAGAAAGACTCTACATGGGGAAATTCCGAACTCCTTGGGTCAACTGAATATGCTTCAGACACTTCACCTAAGTGGCAACAAGCTCTCTGGAGAGCCCCATCATCTTTCCAAAATCTATCACGCTTGATAACTCTAGATCTTGGAAACAACATGTTGAAGGGTAGCATTCTGCAATGGATTGGAGATGGTTTCTGATATCTTAGAACGCTCAGCTTGCGATCAAATGCATTTTCTGGAGAAATTCCCTCCAAGCTCTCAAATTTAAGTTCATTGCAAGTCATGGACTTGGCGGAAAACAGGTTGAATGGTACTATTCCTGCTACCTTTGGTGATCTGAAAGCAATGGCTCAAGTGCCAAACGGAGACAAATATCTTTATAGTAGCAGGGGCGCGTCCAACTATAAAGAAAGCTTGGTTGTGGATATAAAAGGCCAGTCTCGAAAGTACACCACGACTCTTTCTTATCTAACTAGCATAGACCCTTCTGGAAATAACTTACATGGAGATCTTCCCCAAGAACTAAAGAAATTGGAAGGTTTGGAGGTTCTGAACTTGTCAAGAAACCATATCAGTGGCCAGATTCCTGAGAACATTTCGAATTGGCATCAACTTTCATCTCTTGATCTCTCAAGTAATAGCCTTTCTAGTCCAATTCCTCCAAGCATGTCATCATTATCATTTCTAGCATTTCTGAATTTTCCATACAATAATTTCTCTGGCACCATCCCTTATACTGGTTAAATGACAACTTTTCAAGCACCGTCTTATGCTGGGAACCTGGGTCTTTTGTAAAGTGTCCAGGTGAAGGTTCTGAAGGAGGGGGATGCAGAACTACTGAGAATAATAGTGGTGATGAATTCATTGATACTTGGTTTTACTTGAGTGTTGGGCTAGGATTTGCTGCAGGTCTTCTAGTTCCTTATTTCATTTTAACAATGAAAGAAACATGGAGAAATGCCTATTTTGCTTTTGTTGATAAAGTTGCTGCCAGATTTTTTGAACTCTTTATGTAAGATATCAACTACCTAGTTTGATTGTACTTTTTTCAATTATCTTTTGAACTCTTATGTAAAATATCAACTTCCTAGTTTGATTGTACTTTTTTCAATTATCTTTTGAACTACTATGTAAAATATTGGGCCAGACTTACACCGATTAGAACTTCAAAAGCAATAGGTCAAGGTGTTCCAGCCCCAAACCATGTTAGCCCCATTCTCTTCAAAGTTGATCAATAAGGAAGACACACTGATTGAATTCCACTCTATGGGATAAATGGTTTAATTTTTATTATATAAGTATCAACTTTTAGTACTTATAATCCTCCTTTACTTGATGGAGTTTCAGGCACAGATTAAACCCTCCCACAACACTACTTGAGCCATCAATTTTAACTTATTTAATAGTTCCATTCAGTAAACTTATATTAATAGGAGGGACTTGGCTGTAGTTATTGAATGAAACAAAACAGCCTATTAGTAAGGATAGATCCCC
>OU015762.1:5142303-5185829 GCA_907173295.1 Fagus sylvatica
AAAAAAAATCCAACATATATTATACGGTCCCCACCCCACCCGAACCATTTTTTCTCTCTCTCAACCTCACGGTGCTCACCTGATCATCTCTCTCTCTTCTCTCATTTCCGTCCCCCTCCCTCACTCTCTCTCTCTCTGTGACCATGTCTCTGCCAAGAAGAAAAACTAAAGAAAGAAGCTTGGGTCGAGAAGTCGTCGGGGTTGGAAGACGAAGGCGACGCCACGGCTTGAGGCAAGCTCACCTGATCTGATTGTTTTCTTCTACTATGGTTGCTGGATCTGGTGATTTCTTGTATTTTGGTTGCCGGATCTGGTGAGATCTCACCGGATCTAGAAAGAAAATGGGTTTGTGTTTCGGTTTGCTGTGTTTGTGATTGAGTTTTGATATCAAATTTTTGACAATTTTGCTTTTGTTTGTGATTGTGTATGTTTGAAATGATTTGGTTGTCTTGTAAACCCGATAAACCCGATCGTAACCGCCCGCCAAAACCGATCAACCGACCCACCTGATTTGACCACCTTAACGGATGGTCAACGGGTTAAAGCTTTGCAAACCCAACTCTGTTGGGTAGGATAAAAAAATACCCTCAAACCCGAACCGCCCGACCTGAGCCCACCCCTAATTATAATGGAGATTTTATTTTTTCAGTTTTTATTTTATTTTATTTTTTCCTTATTAACATCATGACATTCAATCAAAACTATATATGTATTATACCTTATCACAAAATTTGCCCGTGCATCGCACGGGTTTGCGACTAGTATAAATTAAAACCTGAAGCAGAGAGAAAGTGTTTGCCCTCTTTTAAACACTGCCACTTCAGAATCCCTGCACCCACAGAAGTCTAATTATTTCTCTCTCTACTCTCTCTCTCTATTTCACGTTTCTCTCTCTGCTTCACGTCTGTCTCTCTTCCTCTGTTTCAAGTGCGCCTCTCTCTCTCTCCCTTGCCCCCTCATTTTCAGCCATTAACCCCTCCTCCTATTTAATTATTTCTCACCCACGTTCTCCACTCTCTCTGCTTCACGTCTCTTTCTCTCCCTCTGTTTCAGGTGCACCTCATAAACTCATCACTCATCAGCCAACCGTTAAGGATTCTCACCATAACTTCCCTAAAATCAGCTGTCTCTTTTCTCTTCCTTAATTAATTAGCGCCTCTTCATTCCATAAACCGTTATGCTGTTTCCTCTTCTATATGTCTCTCATCAATTCTTTATTTAAGCTTTTCAACCAAGAAGGATTATCTTCTCCGTTTCTCCACATACTTCAGCGCTGCTCTCTTGGTCACCTTCATCAACAGCATCATCATGTTCAAGTAATCCTAATCCGAACGCAGTCTCTGTATCCAGGGCTTTCTCTACCACTCTTCCCCCTGCCATGGTATCAGCCTAGCGCTTTTGGGTTTGCTCAATGTAGGTATATCATTTTTTTTTTCTTTCTATGTTTGGTTGATGATAAATTGTGAGAAAAGAAAAAGAGAAGATTGAGTTTTGGGGATTTAAGGTTATTTAATATTTGAGTAAAATATTATTTTATATTTACACACAATTTGGCTAAATATACTCTCTATTCCTTCTCAAATTGCAGGTTCCTTTTTTGCCCTCTGCTTGGTTGGTGTGGAAGTTCAAGAAGGCAAATAATTGGATTTTGGCAAAGTTTTTTTTTTTGTTCAGTAACGGGACTTGAAAAAATAATGTTAATGTTGGATTTGGCATGATTAAATTGTCTTGGTTGAGGTGTTATTTTGAAGGGGGCACCAACCAACATTGGGATGACTTAGCCAGGTACCAAGCTGGATACAACAAGAAGAATAAGGTGTAATTAACCATAGTTCCACAGTGTCCTTTTCCGGATGCTTGGGTTGGAGGTTCCCTTAAGATAGTTTTTTCGACTATGTCTAGGTCCAATTCTAGAGTAACCCACCTTGCCAGTACACTCCCGGTAGTATTGGCAATCTTGAAGATGCATGGAAGCAGTGGACTTGAGATATCTTGCTACCAAGATTTTAATTTAGATAATTTTGCTCTCTAAAGAGATTTTTAATATATTTATAGTGTTTGATATTTATTGCTCTCTTCTATATGAATTAATTTATATGTACATATAATTTTATATCTAGAATACTGTATATGTTAAAATACCATAAAATTATTTCAAAGATATATATTTTTTAGATGGTGATAGCAAAGCTTCACATATCTTTTTTTTGGTTGCTGGGTCTTATCTCTTTGTTTATCTGTGTTTAAATTTTCTTTGTGTGATTGTTAAAAAGTTTCTCTCATTATTCCTTTGATCTAATCCCTATGGATTAAAGGGCGTTTCCTATAAATCTTATTGTGGATTAGGAGGTATAGTTTTTGTGCAAGGATGTTGGAGTCACTTTGCCTTAGTATTTTGTAGGCGCAGTGAATAACGCCTTGCCAAATTTCTTTTAGTATTACAATAATTAAACTTATCAAAAAAAGATATATTTTTTTAGAGCAACAATTTTTAGGTTGTATTACATTCTATTTGCCTTATAAAAGTTGTGAAAGGATTCAGTTGAAGGGTTTTGAGTTGAATGTGTTTTTAGGTAGTTCTTTGATCACTTTATATGCAAGAAGTACTTGCAACAATAATGCATGATGTGTGTTTGATAAAATGCCTAAAAAAGGATTGTGTTATGTGGAATGTTGTGCTAAATGGTTTACTTATTGTAATAAGGCACTAAATCTGTTTTTGGAAAGTAATGGTGTGCTTAATTCTATGGAAATATTTGGTAGTACTAAAATTTGCAAGTGAATATGTTTCATGTCATTTGGTTTTTAGTTTGTAGAGTTAATGGGTGATAGTGTATTGACAAAAATATTATAAGAGATTTGGAGCCACCATAATAATAATTTTTGCACCGTCTTTTGGTAACTCATTTCCAAATGGATCAAACCAATTACCTCAAACCTCCACACTAAGTTATGGGGGAGAAGATATCATTTGCAAGGAACGGATGCATTCAAAGCAATCATGAAAAACTATATAAATTAGTACAAGTCTACAACCATGCCATTTCTTATTTTAGCATACACTATATTTCGTTTGACGAAATCTAGCAAACAGGGGTATAAAAACAAATAATTGCATGCTCTTGAAACTTTAATAACATCAATAGGTATACGTATAACCAATGCATTTATTTTGAACTTTAATAACTTTAATGCACTTTACCCTATGTTTAATTTACTTTTTAGAGCTTCTATTCAGTAATTTTCCCGTGCATAGCACGGGTTTGCGACTAGTATAAATTAAAACTCGAAGTAGAGAGAAAATTTTTCCACTCCTCCAAACAACGCCACGTCAGATTCTCTCTTCTAATGAAATTCCACCTCACCCCAACCTCAATCCTCCTTCATGTTTATCCTTCCTCTTTTCTTCCTTCCAATTAAATGTAGTATCCTCCACTAATGCTTATTAAATCATGGGCAGACCATTGAATGCCCTCCCTCTCCATCTTTATCCTTCCTTTTCTCACTATCTCACCCCTTCAGCTCCCATACACGTTTCTTTTTCTTTTTCCCCATTCCCCTCTTTTCTTTATCTCTCGGGACTCTTCATCTACCGACTTAATGAGTTTTTTATTAAAAAAAAAAATAATAACGGAAATATGTCCTGATATTAATTAGCCAATAAGTTACAATCCAATTATAATTATCCTTCCTTAACTGTCTGTCAGCATTTGAATGCAATATTGAAGATTTAATGATATTTTTTTAGAAAAGGAAATATGCCTTTGATTGTGTTTATTCCAATGGAACGTGCATTTGAAAGGATGCGTTTGGCATATAATTACAACCTAATATACATTAAAATCAGAACATTCAATGTTTGACCAACGTGGATCCCTGCTCCTTTTTTATTTTTTTATTATTTCCTATTGTAGGTTGTCAACGTAGCTTCCTGCTTGGCTGCTTCATTGGCTTCTGCCCTCTGCTCTGCCCACGTTTACGTTTCAGACTTCTTATTGTAACATACGCACTTCCTATCCTCCGGCTCTCTCTCTCTCCTCTCTTTCTTGACCATTCCTCTACTTCAGTTGTAATTAATTGCTACTTATCCAAACCCACCACCATTTTGGAAATTGTATATATATGCTTTCCCTCCGATTGTGTTCGATGGAGAGGCCAGGAGCCTTGGTCAACGCTTTCCTTCTGCAACGCCTTCAAAATCGTCCTCCAAACGGGTGTCGTTTTGGTGTTCGGTAGTCTAATGCCCGTTATCATGGTCATTGCTTTCCTTCTGCAGTTTTTGTGAATTGAATCTGGGTCTTTAAAAAAAATTATTTATTTTTGCCTGAATATTCTTTGGTATTGGGTTTGGGTTGTGAATTATTGTGTCATAGTTGTTTTTACTTTTTATAGGTTGGTAGAATTGTGACAGTACCAAGGATGACGTGCAGATACCAAAACCTGCTGCAGAGAGTGAAATTCCTTCTGCCTCACAAGTTGAAGATGAGAAGGTGGAAGCGGCCCCTAAGAAAAATGGCAGTGGGACTAATTCAAATGGACACACTGGCTGTCCTTCGTCCTTCCCCCAAGGAAAGCATAACTAAAGGTTTTTTCCCTCTCCATTTTGCCTGTTCTTTTTGCTGCTTTAAAGCCTCTCACAATTTATTTTTTTTGTCAAACCCAAATTAAACAAGTTGAAAATTCTAACTTGAAGACAAATCTAAATAACATTTCTTTGATGATGTAAGACATTGTGATAGATTAGTTCATTAGTATTGAAAGTATTGGGATGGCCGACAGTTCTAAAGCATGACCACGTGATAGAGGAAGAAATGCTTGGTGTGATGATGTGGTAGTGAAAATATGCATATGCATATGCATAATAAATATTTTCATGTGCATACATGAATATATGTTAATGTAAGTAAAATATGGAATCTAATGATATAAGGATGGACCAAGAAATATCTTACTTTCTATTGTCTTTTTAATGTATTGCATTATTTGTTGTACATCATAATTTATTTTTTGGTGCCGAGTCATATTTACATTCCCAAAAAGGATATTGACCAATAAATAAGGATGGACCAACTCTTGAATAAATGCTCTTCTGGCTAATCAAAAACTTTAGGCCTTAACAAAATGAGGAATGATGTCATCAATAAGAATTCAACCGCTATTAACATCTATTTATATTTGGATTGCAACTGCTATATCACCGGCTCTTGTGAAGCAGCTGCGTGAAGACACAGGAGCTGGAATGATGGATTGCAAGAAAGCTCTATCAGAGACTGGAGGGGACACTGTTAAAGCTCAGGAATTCCTTAGAAATGCAAAAAAGAAAGCTAGCAGAGCCACTGCTGAACGAAGGATAGGTTCTTACTTTCACGATAGCAGGATTGGTGTCTTGGTGGAGGTAAACTGTGAGACGGATTTTGTATCCCGGGGTGAATTTTTTAGGGAGCTTGTAGATGATCTAGCCATGCAAGTGGCTGAATGCCCTCAAGTTTAAATTATGCGCATCGCAAACCAATATAGGCCTTTTTAATTTTAAATTTAATTACCAGCTTCGCCGAATATAGAGCTTGAATAAACAGTAATGACATTGTTCCAACTCCAACCTTAACCATTTTAATTGGAATAAGTTTTGATAGGAAAAAGGTACAAAAACTAAACTTTTTTTGTGTCATAAACTAATTGAACGCAAACATCAAACATACTAAAATGAACATGTTGAATTTGTTAGTATTCTTCTCATTGATTGATCTTTGTTGAATTTTGAAAGGGTTATATATTATGGGATTTGTTAGTTTTTTCAGATGAAGTGTTTAGTGGTTGCCCCATTTGCAAAGCCCTCCTTGAAACAATTTACAACATTATTGAATTACTGCCTATATACTTCCACCCATACAACTAAATTTTGTGGAGGAAACAAAAAAGAAAGAAAGTAATATATATTAAACCTTTTAGAAATTTAGAATCCATTATGAAAATAAAAAAATAGATGAACCTACCCTACTTAAAAGTAATTATGTAAAATATAAAATTGAGATTGCAATTGCAATTGTTTTATTGGAACAAACAAATATGCTTACATACTCTTAATTTATTTCTTTTAATAGTTTTGACACTGTAAAATAAAAACATAGACTTTACTAAATGTTCAAAAAATGCTGCAAAAATGCAAAATAACGTTCTCTTATATATGATATATGAATAGAAAATACATTATGTTACACTACAAAAAAATATTGAAATTTAAACTACTATTTCAAATAAAGCTGGCTTTTCTAAATTACAAAATCTATAATATACTATTTCAATTATACTCCATTTAAAATAATAACATCAAATTATCCGCGCAGCGCGTGGGTCTACGACTAGTATAAACTAAAAGCTAGAGCTGAGAGAATTTTTTTTAACTTCTCCAAATCCTTCAAAGTCAGAATCCCTGCTTTTACATAATTCCACATCATCCATCCCTCTTTTTCACTTTCTCTCTCACACGTTTTGTTTCTAACTCTCTCTCTCTCACTGCCTGTTCGTTTTTCTGATCTCTTCAACTTCTTTACCTCTCTATCTCCCTCTACGCTCTTCAACTTCCTCCCCCTCTCTCCCCAATTGATTGCACACCCAATCTTTAGGCTTCCCCACCATAAATTTCCCAACATTAAGTCCCTAAAATCTACCGTTTCTTTTTTCCCCCACAATCTCCAGCTTAGGTTTTCTATCCCAACGGAAGCTGAAGCATGCCCAGCCTTTCCTCTTCCCCAATTTCACAACCTCTCTCTAATCCTATTTAAGCCCTTCTTATCAATTCAAGCCTCATCTTCTTAGCTTCTCCACAGCCTTCAAACCCCACTTCTCTTTTTCATTACTCGAATCTGGTTCCTAAGCCGCAGTCTCACTTGGGTTTCAACGCTACAAAGAATAATGATTCTAAGGTGAGGTTTTTTCGGTGTTTATTTTTTAATAAAAAATAATAATAAAGATTGGATTTTTATGTGGGTTTTGTGTGTTTGCTATGTGGGTGTTTTTTTTTTTTTTCATTGGTTTTTGGTTAGATTAGGACCAGAATTATTTGTAATTCAGATAGCTTAATACCTAGGACCACCAGAATTATTTGTTACAGAGGTCCAGTATCTAATGCGTAAGTTTAGTTTCCATGTATTAGCTATTTGTCTAATATTAAAACCTCACTTTTCCTCTACTTTATAGAGATTGATCTTTTTTATTATTCTTTTCGCAATGATTATTAGGAGGTAAAAAAAAAAAAAAAACTCACTAAATTTTCAATGGTAGGAGTTGATGTCATTTTGGATCATATTGGAGCATCTTACATTATATATTGCTCTGCTCTTTTTTCCTTTATTTGCTTGCTGGAAATTATGGGAAAAGAAAAAGAGACAGGATTGGGTCTTGCGATTTACCCAATTTAGATTACAATGTATCATTACTGTGCTTTATTTTTTTTCCTCTGTTTTGGGTGCCCTGCGATTGCGGTAGTGTTAGTGATTGTAGGAAGAGACATGGGTAGAGGTGCAGTTGAAGATGCATAATCAGTGGTCGCAGGAGACATTGTAGCTGAGGCATTTGATGAAAGGTTTGTGAAAGAAAAAAAAAAAAAGTAATGACATTAGTCTTTTAATGTCTCTGATACCATGAAAGGTTATGTAATTGCAGAGATTTAGAAAAATTTTGTTTTTTGGTTTTTTTTTTTATTGGATTTGTGGGTTCTAATTCATGATGCTGAGTTCCTTTTTTTTCCTTTGCAGATTCTATAAAGAAACTGAAATAGTTCACAATTTCCTTTCTCTCTTTTCTGTCATTTATTGGGTTGCATGTTGATTATTTTCGGTTGTGATGTTTCTTTCGGATACTTCTACATCCTATGATCACCGAGACAGTGATAATTGTTGACGGTGCATGCTTTTCTTTTTCTTTTTTCTGCTTCTGTTTCTTTTGTTTTCTGTTTGTTTATAGGTTGTTTACAGTGAAAAATATCAGTTTTCATTCAATATCCGTAAGTTAGTGTTTATGTTTGCTGAGTTTGTACATCCTACCTATTTGATTAAATGTCTTATAGACATTGGGTTTATGACGTTACTCTGTTTTTTTCTCAAATCCCTCTATTTTTTGCCGTGGCTTCTTTAAGGATTTTCCCATCTTGAACATCATGTTTTCTTGCCGTTGCATGCCATATGTTTGGTTAATTTTCAGATTCCAATGATATTGCATTGATGTTTTTTTGAACTATTGGAGCTATCATTTTTAGGAAATAAGGTTGTCATAGTCCCTGGTGCAATGCTGTTGGAGGTACTATCATTTAAAAAAAAAAATAGAATCATGGAGCATGGGTTGATTACTGAAGGAATTTATTCCAAGCTTGGACTTAATTATATCCATCAATCTTTTACATTTTATTTTTAACAAACAAGTTACATTACATGTTAAGAAGTTTTTAAGAGAATGGAATGGAATGGATGGAACATGGTGTATTTTTCCTTTGGTTTATGAATTCCCCTCAAACTGAGATATTCTTGAACTGAATTTTCTCTCACCGATTGCTTTTTAATTCTAATTTTGGTCTTGGGTTAATTAAAAAAAATTTTTTTTTTTTGCTTTACCAAGTTTGATACAATTATTTGATGAATTTTTCTCTTGATTGGTAGGTTTAATGGAGCTTTCACTGAACATCAGGTGGCAGCATCTTCAAAAGAAACTCTGAGAATGAAAAGAATACACAGAAATGTAAAAGACTGTCAAATTGTGATCCTTGCTGAGGGAGTGTGCAGAGGAAGGGTATGAGTGGGGAGGTGTTTGCTTTATTGCTAAAACTAGAAAGTGTACAAAGACTATTTACAGGTATCTTCTAGGAGGCGGAGTCCTGCTTTTGGAAGAAATTGGCAATGACTTCAACTACTATTGCTCGATTATTTATTAAAGAAAATGTGAAGAATCATTTGTATATAAATGAACATTTCATACATTTATACAAAGTTTATATATATAGATAGATATTATGCCTTTATATAAAATTTTTCCATGCAACGCACGGGTTTGCGACTAGTATAAATTAAAACTTGAAGCAGAGAGAAATTTTTTACCCTTCTCGAAACATCGCCACGTAAGAATCTCTACTCCCACATACTTTCACCTCACTCTTCTCTCTCCCTCTCTCTCTCTCTCTCTCTCTCTCTCTCTCTCTCATAGGCTAAGCCTCTTCATCTCCCAACCCTTCATCTCCTTTGCCTTTTCATCTCCCATGCCTCTTCATCTCCTAGGCCTCTTCCCTACTATTTTCTTTCTCTTCCCCGACTCTTAACCTCCCTCTCCGTTTTTTTTTTCATACCCATTAAATCACCAATTTACCCAATTGATTGCACCTCACTGATTGCCCAATTGATTGCTCACCGTTACTTTGCCTCACTCATCTACCCATTCTCCTATTTAAACCTATAGTGCCCACTCCCCCAACAACTGCTGATGTTGTGCTCGAGTTTTGTTTTTTCTCCCGATGGTTGTATGGTGGTTTGTGTTTGAAAGGTGCACCCTTTATCCCTTTTTTTTTTTTTTTTGGATTTATAGGTTTAGAGCCTTAGCTTTTGGGTTTGATTTTTGTGTTTTGTGGAATGGTAAAATTGGATTTGTGTGTTTTGTAGAATTGGTGCCTTCTAGAGGAAGGACAATATCACGTTCTATGAGATATGTGATACAATCCAGTTCTAAAGTTATGGATACAAAATCACTTGACAGCCACTGAATGTAATTCAATGACTTCTGCACCTTATGTTGAAAATAGAGAATTTGACGACACAACAAAGCTCAAGAAAGAAGAAAAAACTTGGATAAGGCAGCTGAGATACCTTATGATTTAGGATAGATTACTTTTACTATTGTATTTAGTTTACTATTATTGGTGAATTTTTTGTTTAATCTTTTAAATATTATGTTAGCTACTATCCTGGAAAAAAATCTGTTTAGCCATAAAGCAAGTTCAGTATATGATGCTGATATTCTTAAAGTTTGCAAATAAATTCATTTGTTTTACATATGGATTTTTATAGCCATAAACATGCTAAAACTATTTGATGCAATCCTTCCCTAAGCATATTCTTGCTTTTCCTATGTAGTGGGTTAGGAAAACTTTTCTCCAACCCATTTTCGCAACTAATATCCCAAATATTTTCAATTACAGATTTTTTTTAGAGGAGCCCAATGAAAAGGATTTGAAATTTTATAAATAAAATGTCTGTATTAAATTTTATTAACCCCACATGAAAGCATTATTATATCAATAGCATTGGTATGAAAATAAAATCAAACCAAAAAATTGAAATAATTCTTATTGACTTTATATATATAAAATATTTTTACTTCTTCTACATTCATTTGTTTAATAAAAAACAATAAATTCCATTCAACAATCAATTTAAAAACCGTTGAGGTATCACCTTTATGATTTATATAACCACTTCTACCATCTAAAGACTAATATAACCACTCATGGAGCATTTACAAATCCAACCATTATCCCGATTAATTCCATTATTAAATATTAAAACCTAATAAATTAAAGTAAATGATAATTACTTTAAAACCAATCATTTAGAATTCCGTTTTAACACTTAATAGAAAAACTTTAGAACAAGTACCATAAGAATGACCACAATAATGCCGTATGAAACAATAAAAATTAAAGCAAATAATTCAATAAGAGCTTTACTTTTTACCATGTACTAATATTACCTTGAACTTTCATTTTTGTTGGGCCACTGTTCCTCAAATTTTTACCATGCCTTTTACTCTTGCTAAAACATATTTTTATGTGTTAACAAGTTAGAACAACCAACAAATGATTATATGTGGCAAAACTACAATCAGCTTACAGTGTTCTTAAAAGCATCAATTTGGCCAGACTAATGCAGCATCATGTAATTCTACGGAATGATGAAATCATACTAATTCATGAGTGTTTTTTTAGCTGGCAACAAACAAGCAAACTACACTAGAACAACAACTACTACTTGAAGCTAACAAAGAGGGCGAAAGAAACACAAAATATGGACTTGCGATTGCTTTATTATGCAAATGAAACGAGGGTGGAAAACCAACTACTTTTATTGATACTACACCAATCCAACGGAAAACATGCACTCCAGAGTTGTCGTCAGATCCTTTAACATATTACTTCTGGAACAAACAAACTTTTATCTACCAAACAAACAAGCATGCAAAGAGAATGGAATTGGCCTTTGGGACCGTGATTGCCTTTACCTTTATGGAAATGAAGAATTACATGTCATATGCAATATGTATTCAATTGACTTGGAGATATACCGGTTTACTTAAGAAATCAATCAACAATACCACTTAAAAACTTCTCCAATAATAAAATATTATGTTACCTCAAATTTGATTGTGTCTTGCTAAAAACCCTACAAAAACTTAAATAAATTGACCAAATTAGAATACAATATGAAAAGGTTGTACCAAATACAAGAACATTGATTAAGCTCATTACAAAGTGATAAAGTAATTACTTATTCCGCGCATCGCGCAGGTTCACGACTATTTAACACCTAAAATGCAGTGCCAATTTTTGTATACATCAATCCAGAAATTGTTTAATGGTTTCAATCCCCAGTGGATTTGGTAACACTAGAAACAAAAGGACATGGTTGATTGCCCCAATAATAGTGATTCCTTCAAATCCAATTGTGCCATTGGCCACTTTTATATTGTTACTCGGTCTCTCTCTTCCATCATCTCAGAATTAAATTTAGGCCAAGTGGATTCTTTCACCAAGTAAGCATATTTAATAATTTCCTTTTTAGATGTTAGTGGTGGAGTTATTAAAGAAAAAAAATAACATACTTGTGGTGGGGTTTGGTAACTCTTGTCTGTCCGATTCTTTTTTGTTAGGTAAATGTTGGGGGAAGGAGGAGGGGAGTTTCAAAATTCAAACCCCAAGCACTAGACACCGTAGAGGCTGCCAGTTCTATTTGGCAAACAGTGTGACCCCCATTTTTTTTTTTATAAATTGACCCCCATTAATCCATAAATTAATTATTGGTTTCAGTCAAAGATGCATTGGGAAACACTACAAACTGGATACATCACATGGTTGATTACCCCAACAAAATTGATTATTCGTTCAAACCCAATTATGCAAGTGGCCACTTTTATATTGTAACACTTCCTATTCAAGGCAGCAAGTGACCACTTTTATATTGCAAAAACACCTCATATTCTAATTTATTTTTATTTTATTTTTTTAAAATCACTGCTTGCATTGTAAATGAGGAACAATCCTACGAATATTCACTTTGGTTTCATTAAAATATTCTCCCTAATGAAAGGATCTGATTTAAATACTCTTCCAACATAAAAATCACTGCTGTCAAAAAGAGTGTAGTTTTGTTCAAGAAATCTTTGTTATTTTATTTTATATTTTTAGGTAATTAAAGAGTCCATTTCATGTTACTAAGTTCATTGCCAAAACCAGTACAATATTAATATTATATACCTTGCATTGAACATCTAGTATCGATTAAAAAGAAAGGCCGTGGCAGGGAGGAAGCTGACCCCTTCACTTTAAAAATTCCCACCAGTTCCTCTTCTCTATCTCTATATAACTAGTAATGAACCCCAAGGGGTTGGCCCAAGTGGTGAAGGCCTTGGTCTTGAAGGTTTGCTCCCTTCAAGGTCTAAGGTTCAACACCTCTTGGGTGCAAACAATTCCTTGGGGCCACACCCCCTGGTGAAAAGCCAGCGACTTACCCCGATCCATGTAGGGAAACTTCCGAGGGTGCGGTGCACGGATCTCGTGGGATTAGTCGAGGTGCGCGTAAGCTGGCCCGGACACCCAAGGTTATCAAAAAACAAAAAAAAAAAATATAACTAGTAATGGTCCCACGATGTAGACAACTTAAGGCTACGTTTTGCCATTAAAGGTTGCCATGTGCTAGAGTCCAACATGTGCCTCACCCTCTGTGTTGTGGGCCTATAAGCATGTATTATCCTTTTGAATGAAAAGATATAAACAAGGCATAGTATTCGGTTGACATGTACCAAAAGAACATATCAACATTAAATTCAAATAATTAAAGTAAGCCACAAAGGAAAGGTGAATACAGCACACCACAGTTAAGCAATCAAAATCAACATGTCATTTATAACATGAGTGGTTTTAGGCTTATTACAAATTTTATATCATTATGTTTATAAAATGATGTGTCAATTTTTAAACACACGATCAAAAAGAAAAATATTTAATATGTAGTTGATCTGATATCAATCACAATCATTGTCATTATCTAAAATGTGGATGTATATCTATAAATTATGAATATTTGTGAAAATTGATATCCATGTTAAGTTAGGTAATGTGTGCATATATGTAAGAATATTTATCTTACAATTAATTTATGAAAGAGTTTTTGGTCAAACAAATCTCATGTTCATGATGAGACAATCAGTAAGGAAAATGTTTGGTATAGAAAAAACGTTTTATTTTTTTTAATAAAAGAGTGATTTTTTAAAGGGATTGGTACTTAAGGCATTTTTTATTATTATTTTATTTTCAATAAGTCTAAAATATATATTTTTTTCACACACGTGATCTATTATGATTAATGCATAATAAAAATGGTGTAAATGATGCCTCCATGAAAAAGTGTTGTTGCTCTAATCATAATTTATCACTTTATGAAGTTGTGAAAAAAATTGTGGGCATTTTGATTGAATGTTCATACTTAAGTTTAACACTATTGATATTGGTTTACTAATTTTTGTCATCTCTTGAAAAAATCTTGTACTAGGATAACATTGGTTGAGTAGGCAAATTGTTCATTTTTTATTGAACTATTTTAATTTTTTTAAAAGGTAGATTGCTAACCCATTTAGATACTTAGTTTTTATTATCGTATTTTTCTTCTAAAAAAAAATACTCAGTTTTTATTTCTTAAAGTAAATTTTGTTATCGTGATACAAAAAATTAAGTTATTATGAAAATATATTGAAGAAGAATAACCAATTTTTTACATGATAAAATTTGTCATTGAAATTTATACTTCAATTAATAATATGTTTTGGTAAAATCTAGATTAACTTTAAATGGGTTAACATTAACTTTTAAATGGGCTGAAAATACTTTTAAATGAGCTAAAAGTAATTTAAATTGTAAAGACACTAAATACTAAATTAAAGCATTGTAAATATAATTTGGGATAACAATTGATACAAAATTAGAGTGTAATTAAAATATAGTTTTGAATTTCATTGAAGTTTCACTTCTAGTCAATTTGTGGTAATGATAAAGTTTGTGTATATCCATTGTTTTAATTGATGCTGGGAAACTTCCTACCGACACATTAAGCAACCTAATCACTAGGAGATTCCATAAGGTGGAATTATTGATGGTTGCCTTACAAAAAGTCTTGAGCACTAATAAAGCTACCAATAATGCAGTCAATCTTGGCATGCTCCATTTTGTATCTTTCCTCCTTTATGTCATCATACATGTAACTTTATGTCATCATACATGTAACTTTATGTGTCTTTATGCTTTTGAAACCGCGTATGATGAAGAAAAGTCTTACGTAGCCAGACCCACTAATTTGAGAAAGCAAGAAGAAATTAAAAAAATATATAGAAAACACTTAATAGACATTTCTTGAACTTTCACAGAATACAGTAAAGCTCTTCAGTGATCCTAACTCAATTTTCTGTGGAGTATCTCTTTGCTTACCTCATTTCTCAATATTTCCTTTGTTCCTACGAGCAAACCATGTCCATCATTGGAGAGGCTGCTCTGTCCGCTTTCTTTCAAGTGATGTTTGACAAGTTAACATCCCCTGATTTGTTGAAGATCTTTAAGCAAGAGCAAGTTGATGCTGACCTCAAGAAGTGGAAGACAATGTTGCCGATGATCTGTGCAGTTCTGGATGATGCAGAAGAGAAGCAGGTGACAAGCAAGTTCGTGAAGAAGTGGCTGGATGAGCTGGAAGACTTGGCTTATGATGCAGACGACATCTTGGACGAGTTTGCTACTGAAGCTTTGCGATGTAAGTTGGTCAATGCAGAACCAAGCACAAGTAAGTTACGGAAGTACATCCCTGCTTGTTGTGTGGGTTTCAATCCAAGTTCTATTATGTTTGATACCAATATGCGGTCCAAGATTAAAGAGATCGATACAAGATTGCAAGAAATAGTGACATGGAAGAATGATCTGCAATTGACAGAAAATACTGGGGGAAGGACTAAAACAACAAGTTCTAGAGCTCTCACGACTTCTGTAGTGAATGAAGGTCATATTTATGGCAGAGATGAAGATAAAAAGGCAATTGTCAAGTTGTTACTGAGTGCTGAATCAAGTGATGCCCAACCCTCTGTGATTCCCATACTTGGTATGGGTGGAATGGGTAAGACAACTCTTGTCCAACAAGCCTACAACGACGATGATGTCAATCGTTATTTTGATTTGAAAGCATGGGGCTGTGTTTCTGAAGATTTTAACATTGTAAAGGTGACAAAAGAAATTATACAATCTGTCACTTCTGAACCTTACGATGTTAATGATTTAAATTTACTACAAGTCAAATTGAAGGAAAAGTTATCTGGTAAGAAATTTTTAGTGATTTTGGATGACGTTTGGAATGAAAACTATAATGATTGGACTAAACTACGTTGTCCTTTTGAATTTGGGGCTCCAGGAAGTAAGATTGTCATCACAACTCGTAATGATCGTGTTTCATCAACAATGGGCACTACTCAAGCTTACATGTTGAAGGAGTTGTCAAATGATGCTTGTTTGACCGTATTTACGCAAAATGCATTGGGAACAAGAGATTTTAGTGCACATCCGGAACTTGAAGAAGTTGGACGAAAAATATCAGAGAGATGTAAGGGCTTGCCTTTAGCAGCAAAAGCTCTCGGAGGCCTTTTACGCACTATACATGATCGTAATAAGTGGGAAGATGTGCTAAATAACAAGATATGGGATATGTCAGATGAGAATAGTGATGTTCTTCCAACTCTTAAATTAAGCTATCTTTATCTCCCTTCACATTTAAAGAGGTGCTTTGCCTATTGTTCACTATTTCCAAAGGATTATGAATTTGAAGAAAAAGAGCTAGTCTTGTTATGGATGGCAGAAGGTTTGGTTCAAGAAACAGAAAGAAAGCCGATGGAAGAACTTGGTTGTGAGCATTTTCATGATCTATATAGGAGATCATTTTTTCAACAATCAAGCAGCAATGAATCACTCTTTGTTATGCATGATCTCATCAATGATCTAGCTCGATGGGCAGCAGGAGACTCATGCTATATTTTGGAAGATACAATGGGTGGTAATAAGCAATCCAAGATTTCTACAAAGGTACGGCATTTCTCTTACACTCGACAATTATTTGATGGTATCCAAAAGTTTGAAGACTTCCCCGAAGATATGCATCTACGAACCTTTCTGCCACAACCATTAAAAAAGCGGGGCTACTTAACAAATCATGTTCCTAGTTGTTTATTGCCAAAATTAAGATACTTAAGGGTATTATCTTTAGGTGGATATGAAATCGATGAGCTACCCGATTCAATTGGTAATTTGAAACATCTAAGATACCTAAACCTTTCAGGTGCTAAGATTACAAGTTTACCAGAATCAATAAGTTCTTTATACAACTTGCAGACATTGATATTGAAAGGTTGTTCTCGTCTCATTAAGTTACCGGAGAAAATTGGGAATCTAGTCAATCTTCGACATTTGGATATTACAGATGTGAATTCAATTAGAGAGATGCCCGTGGGAATAGGAGAATTAAAGAGCCTACAAACACTATCTAATTTTGTTGTGGGGAAACATACTGGATCCAAGATAGGAGACTTGATGAACTTGAAGTTTCTTCAGGGAAAACTTTGCATTTCAAGACTGGAGAATGTGCTTGATGCTGAGGATGCAAGAAGGGCCAATTTAAACAGTAAGAAGAATTTAGATGCATTGGTGATGAAATGGGGGTCTGCAGATGATGATTTACAAGATGCAAGAGTTGCGATAGATGTTTTTGACATGCTGCGCCCTTGGACAACGGTGAAAGAACTTTCAATTGATGGCTATGTTGGTGAGAAATTCCCAACTTGGTTAGGACATACTTCGTTTTCTAATATGGTGCACCTAAGAATTGAGAGATGTAGAAAATGCACATCATTACCTGCAATTGGACAATTACGATCTTTGAAAGACCTTGTCATTATAGGAATGGCTAAGGTGCAAAGCGTTGGTCCTGAGTTTTATGGGGTAAGTGGCTTGAAACCTTTTCAATCTTTGGAGACACTTCACTTTGAGGATATGCAGGAATGGAAAGATTGGATTCCTTGTGGAGATGAGTATGAAGAATTTTCTTGCTTGCGTGAGCTTTCTATCTCTCATTGCCCCAAATTGCAAGGAAAATTGCCCTACCATCTGCAATCATTGGAAAAATTTTGTGTTCGTAAATGTGAGGAATTGGTTGTTTCAATTCCAAGCCTTCCAATGCTTCATGAATTAGAAATTGTGGGATGCAAAGAGGTGGTTCGTAGAAACACGGTTGAGTTATGCTCGCTAAAGTCAATTGTTATTTCTATTCCAGATCTAAAAAGCTTGACAGAGGAGTTCATGCATGGGTTAGTGAAGGTAGAAAATCTGACGATAGATGATTGTAAAGAGATGACGTCTATGTGGCAAGACAAGCTCATGTTCCTTGTAACGCTAGATATCCGATCGTGCCCAAGTCTCATCACCGTCAGCTTGATGTCCACGATAAGGACACTGAAAATTGAAGATTGTATTGTGTGCTCTGAAATCCTTGCCAATGTCCAATTGTACATGTCTGGAAGACGCAACTATTAGGGAATGTAATTCTTTGACGTTCATTTCAAGAGGCCAACTACCTTCAACTTTGAAAAGGCTAGAGATAAGTTATTGTATGAATTTGCAGTCGGTGGTAGACGTGGCAGAGGCTCCTTCTTCTTCTTCTTTATTGATTAATGAGGAGAATCTTGAGCAGTTGGTGATTAGTAATTGTCCATCTCTAAAATTCTTGTCATCAAGAGGCGACCTACCTGTCACGCTTAAAATCCTTCAGATTTGGGAATGCTCAGAGCTGACATCCTTATCATCAAGTGGCCAGTTACCTACAGCACTCAAACACCTTAATGTAGGGGGTTGTCCAAAGCTGGAGTCAGTAGCAGACAAGTTACACAATAATGTGTCTCTTGAACGTCTTCAAATCTGGAGTTGTGAAAAGCTTAAATCCTTACCGGAGGGCCTACACAAACTCTGCCACCTCAATGAGATCATGATAGTGGGGTGTTCTAGTCTTGTTTCCTTCCCAGATGGAGGGTTGCTCCCCACCAGTTTGAGAGAGCTTGAGATCGGAAGCTCTGAGAAACTTGAGGCCTTGCCCAACCCTATTCACAACCTCACCAACCTAACATCACTTTCGTTGGAAGGGGTGAATATCTGTAAGCAAGTAATTGAGTGGGGATTGCACAGACTCACGTCTCTTACATATCTCAGAATTAATTGTGAAGGTGGATTTCCGGATTGGCAGTCGTTTCCTTCTGAGGAGGAAGATGGGAAGATGATGATGACGTTGCCTACCTCTCTCACCGAATTGTCTATCTGGGACCTTCCAAATATAGTATTCCTATCCTCCAAGGGCTTTCAAAACCTCTCTGCTCTTCAACAACTGAGGATCTTTTTCTGCCCTAAACTCGAATTCCTCCCAGAGAAGGGCCTGCCTCCCTCGCTTCTGCAACTTAACATTAGTAATTGTCCTCTGCTGAAACAACACTGCAAGAAAGGCAAAGGGCGAGAGTGGTTAAAGATCGCCAACATCCCTCAAGTTGAGATTGATTGGAGGTCCGTATATGAGGTGGAGGAGGAGCAGCAGCAATAATAGTGTAAAACAGAGAGGAAAAAGTAAACATATTTACTCCTTCCAGGTACAACATTCCCTCCCTCTGCATATTTATACAATACCATTTTTAAAAATCTGATCCCTAACCCTACCTAATTCTTGCAGTGCTGCAACAGACCCTAGCTTCTGAAATCCCTCTGCATATTATTCTTTTCTTTTAACAATCATACTTCGGGCACTTTGATGTTTTTGCTCAACAATATGTCTTATATTGTTCATCATAGTGGGTTTTGTGGGCATGTACATGTGGGATTCATATTTGAGATAAATTTCTTAGAATTATATGAACCCTTTATGCCTAAGGCACCTAACTGTTTGATGAAATGCTTGAAAGTGATTGTATAATGGAATTTGATGATTGCAGGTTATATATCGTGTCTTGGAACATGATAATCAGTGCGTTTGAACAAAGCAGCAGGATGGCTTTTTAATACTATGCCTCAGTGGGGTGTCATTTCTACCAAAGATTATGCCTTGCACATATCATCGAAGCATTGTAACCTGTGCACAGCAGGATGGCTTATATTAGAATGTAATAAATAATCTTGACCATTCCATAAGTTTTGCTGATCTTGACCATTTCATTAGACCGCAAGAGCACTTAAGTTTAAATAGGATCTCTCATTATTAGATATGAATTTATTGAATCAAATTCCATTATTAATTGGCTCTCTATTTGGGTGGAGAGATGCTCTACGGATGCTCATATTTTTTCTTCAATTATTGTTGTTATTGCAGCTACTCTTAGGGCTATTTGGAAAATCAGGAATATGTCCATGCTTGAAGGAGTCTGTCAATGCTTCTCAAGCTCTTAACTACTGCAAGCACATGGTCATGATCTGTCAAGAAGCAATGGCTGGCAATCATTCTCTAAGAAGATGTAAAGCTCCTGTGTGCAATTGGAATGTTTTTTTGATTGTCAAGAGTGGCAAGTGCTAATTTTGGTGGAAGTTGGTATCAAAAGAGAGCGTCTCTGGTGAGGTGCAAGCTTTCTATGAGAAAGATTATAGTAGGCTGTTATGATTGGATGCCTTAGAAGAAATCTGTATCCCTTTGTCAGACAATTCCTGAAGCCTATCCTTTGTACTTGTGAAAGGCATGTTGGCTGCACTTTTATTTACCAGTAGCTCCGAGGTTTGCAGCCTTTGTTGTGGAAAACAAACACAAAGCTGGGAGATACAAGCTATTAAGGAAGACACTGCTAGCTGTGTTGCATCTGCGATTTTCTAAGCTGGTTTCGTCAAGTCCCTAGGCCAATTCTCACCAATGCTCATCAGCTTGTGAGTTCTGCAACTTACTCTTTGATGCACATAGCCTAGTCTTCTTTTTTATGCAATTTTATGTTAAAAATTGTATATACTAATGACATTTTGTTTTCTGTTTTTTGACTGGGTTAAAAAAAAAAAAAAAAAGCCCTATCAAGCTTACCAGTTTACAGAATATAGTTATGGATGCGGTTGACTTGCAACTAGTTTGACTAATGGGTTGAAAATTGTTCTTTGAAACTTTAATTTCAGCAAATCATATAATCTTGACTTAAAGAATCATTTGTACAGCATTGCACATTGTGATTAAAATCATAGCTTTAAGATCTACCACTATGGTGAAAACTGTAATTTACTATCTAGTAAGACTGATCATTTTTATTTTTATTTTTCTCTTTCATAATTTATCTTGATACTGAAAGCACAAAAATTTTATCTTTGATTTGAAGTTTTATCCAACTCAATTTAGATATGAGATTTAGATGGAAATGGGAAACTTTGGCTTTATATTTCTACTCGTTTGATCTGGATTTATGTTGATTTTAGTATGGCGAGAAGATTCACCTGATTGTGCTTCAATGGAAACAACCTTCCCTACTCTTGATCATTAAAAGTAAAAATTCCTTGTTGATGCTAGATCTGGCAGAAAACGTAAGGAGGAATGATTAAACCCTCCCAATATACCACCTCAGCATCCCTTTATTTGATCTCATTCATCTTTTGAAATAATATCAAGTTAGAGTTAACTACTAGAAATCTGTGATGAATTCTAATATGTTTTCATTTTAAGTTTTGTCTTTAGTTTAGTGTATGCTATGTTACCTTCATTTCCTTAAATGTCAAATAGAAGTATAGAACAAAAAACCAAGGTCTTGTTTCATCAAAAAAAACCAAGGTCTTGGTTGTCATTGAATTTTTTTTTGTATACTTTCAGGCAAGATTTTCATTGGTTGTTCAACCTAAAGGAGGCTAACCAGTTATTATTGATGTCCTAACCCAATGAGAACATAGAAACGGCAAAGCAATTCAACTCATTTTGCATGTCTGGTAATTACAAATATTTTTCTTGTCTTCATTTCATGTTAAGTATATATATGCCACTGCTCTACTTGTTCTGTTGTTTCCTTTTTGGTATTGGGTGAATTTATTGAATCAAATTCCATTAGTAATTGGCTCTCTGTTTGGGTGGAGAGATTCTCCAAAGATGCCCATATTTTTTCTTCTGTTATTCTTATAACTAGTCGTCAACCCGTGCGATGCACGGGAAAACTTTACATAAAGATTTAATTTAATTATGAGTGTCTCAAACATGAAAAGCCATAAAAATATTTCGTGTAAAATGATTCATATGCTTATATAACAATGGCTATGAAAAATTGAAAAAGTTAATCATTATTTCAAATGTCAAAAACTTTTATTAACATTAAGAAAAAATTGTACCCTTCATAACTTTGTCTTAGTCATAATTAAATCATTGAATAGATTTTAAGGGGAAAAAAAGGTCTAAATATCAAATGCATCTTGTTTAAATGTAGAAGTTAGAAAATGAAATTGTAGTTACTATGATCTTACAAATTACAGTACTTGAAGAAAGAAATAGTAAACCTCTATAAAGCTTGCATCAAATATATCAAATATTATAACATATGAGAAATTCAAGCAAATTGAAAAAATGACCAATAATGAGGCCATGATAATGTTGTGCAATCAAACAATTTTGAAGGTGGGGATTGGGGAAGAAGCAAAACATTGCCCAATAAGCTTCAAATTAAATGTGTCTGACACAACCAAATTTGTTCAATGGAAAGGCGTATTCTAGGACGTAAATAAAAAATAAATAAATACAAATAGATAGAGTCAGTGAGGTCAGGAGATGTTTTTCTAGGATTTCCATCTAGCCTTTGAAACACAGCTTAATCTCGTAGACGCTCATGTTGGGTCATTTCAGCCACTATTATCACAAAGATGAGAACAACACCAGAGTAACAACTATTACCATATATAACAATAGAGAACTTGGTAAATAATTGAGTTTTAGTTTGAAAAAAAAAAAAAAAAAAGTGGGACAGGAGGGCTAAAGGGTGTACTTCAAACAGAATTAGTGGATCATAAGGTTCAAGTTTTCCTTATATTACCCACACTCTTATTGTTTGCATACTTTAAAACCTTAATAACTCCAGCACATGCTTCTGGTCAGAGCATTATGATAGTAGAAAATTATAAGATACATAAGAAAATTATAAAGTTGTCCCTTTTAAGCTTAAAGTCTAAATTAAAATTTCAAATATATGTTCAATTGTTCATCCTATGAGCATGCTTTGTGAGAGAAAATTCCACCATGAAGAGCTTGTGTAGTGAGAAAAATGTTTAATCGATTTATTAGCATCACATCAGCATTTTAGTTGCATTGCCCCCTCTGCATTTCTATTGAATAAAAAAATGCTTATAGAAAATTGATCAACAAAAATCAAGATCTTTATTTGTTTATCACTTCATTATCCAACATAGTTAGTAAGCTAACCTAAATAAATTGCAACACAAATGCATAATTGGGCAAACTATTTGCTATTCAATTTTAAGCCTAATATCTCCAACTTTTTCTTCTATTCATATGGCTTTTGCGAAAGTATTATGCCTGGTCTCACCTTGAACTGGCCAACCTATTTAATCCTGGCCTCTTATTGGTAATGTAAGATTATTAGCTTTCCCCAGTTTTCACACTTTTGATAAAAGAATAATAAGAAAATTTTAATCCAAAATAAAACCAATTGGCACAGCACAACCATAAGGAACAATATTAAGTGAAATGTAGTGTAGGATGAGAACATTGAGCATCCAATTTCAAATTCCATAACAATTGGTTTGCCTACCTCACAAAGGTATAACACTTAACTGACGAAAAACTACTGTACATTAGAACAACATCAACTACTCTAAAATGCAACAATGAAATGATGCAATAAAAGCGGCAATTTGCATTTTATTTAAGATATGTGCTATGAATGAAATGATTACTCACTATGCCTTTAATGTCTGTAACTTTTCCCAGAATAGCAACTAAAAGGTTTTATTTTATTAGAGCCAACCTCTCCACAAATGGCTACCTTTTCTCCTGGTTTCAGGGCTAAATTTATGTCTTTTGGTACGGCCTTTGCAGAATTGGTCTCCCATGATATTTCAGTGGCCTTGATTAAAATGGACTGCTCGAGCTCTTTGTCATTGCATTTTTGCCTTGCATATCTGTTATGCAACTCTGGTGCCTCAAGTTACTTTACAATCCGAGTTAAAGAGACCTTTGCTTCAATGAACACAAATGCTTTAGTACTGCAAAAGAAAAAGGATTTAGCAACAAATCAAATGAATAATTTCATTCATTCATTCATTTCAATTCATCTTTACATTACTGTCCTCTCAAATTGTATTGGTACCCAGTCATATGAATGAGCCAGCAAATCAAACTTCTTTATTTACTTTGGCTTTCTACAATCTGTCATTTGGTAAATAATGGATGCTAAGATTAGAAAAGTTTATAGTCTTTATGAACCATGTCAAACTTCAAGAGAAAAAGAATTTTTTTTTAAAGACCAAAGAGAGAGAAAGATAAGCATAGCAGCCCAATTGGAGCAGAGAATATGCATCTATTAACAAAAAATTGCCTTATATTTCCAAGCCCTCTTTGATGAATTTTGGTGATGGAAAGTTTGGGTGAGGAATTTCTTCGAACATTTTAAGGGAGTAGATAAATAGGCCCTTAACTATAGACCCAACTAAGAATGCATACTTCCTATACAACCAAACATTAATCAAAATCAAATCAAAGCCCAAAGATATCAAAATCAAATCAAAGCCCAAAAAAGCAAGAGAGAGACCTATAAATCAAAAGATCAATCAGATGAAGCTATTGATCTGAAACGAATTATTGAGATTGGGGTCTGGATAGTGCTCTTTGATGACATCACCGAGACCAACATTGAGCCTAGCCATGGTCTTGAAGAGCTTGAGAAGTGCGTGCTGAGCTAGAAAGCAGTGCTGCAGCTCCTCTTCTAAGTGGTCTTTGATGATGTGGATTGTGGTGGAGGTGAGGGAGGAGAGACAGAGGACTTGAATTATATACTACTCTAAATCAGAGAAAATGAAGAGTTTTGGAAGAAGAAGAGATATCAGAAAAGTGAGTACTGAGTAGTATATTGACTGTACATATTCCTGGAGTGTAACGGATGGTGGGGAATCTTGGGGGTTGCTAGGAATTAGAGGAAAAGGAAAGGAAAATTGAAGAAGAGAAGCCACTGTTGAAGACGAATAGAATTCGTAACTCCAAAAGGGAGATGAGCAGTTTGTTGAGGAGGAATAGAATTCGTAACTCCAAAAGGCGAAGAGGCAGAAGAATTCTTAAACAGGCGGTGGAGATAGAGAGTCTGAAAAACATACGTGTCAGAGAGAGACAGTGGAAATTAATATGAGATGCACATGCGAGAGGGAAAGTAAAAATAGGGTAAAAGCCCAGCCCAAAAAAAAAAAGTGGGCCGGATCTGGAATGTCATGAGAGAATTGAGAGGCATGAGATTTGGATTGATGTGGGAAGAGTAAATCTGACGTGGCAAGTTTGGGAGAAGACAAAAAAAAATCTCTCAGCTTCACCTATTAGTTTATATAATAGATTGCAGCCACTCTTTGGGGCATTTGGAAATGCAGAAATGTGGCCGTATTTGAAGGGAGTGTTGTCAATGCTTCTGAAGCTCTTAACTACTGCAGACACATGGTCAAGATCTTTTAAGAAGCAATGGATGTGAATCATTCTCTCCGAAGCTGTAAACCTATTGTGTGCAATTGGATACAATTTGTTGATTGTCTGGTCTGGCAAGTGTTGATCTTTGGGGAAGTTGATACCAAAAGAAATAGTTTCCAGTGAGAGGCAAGCTTTGTCACACAATTTTTGAAGCCTTACCCTATGTACTTATGAAAGGCGTGGGGGCTGCACTTGTACTTATGAAAGCTGAGGTGAAGCTCTTAAAACACCAAGCTGCGAGATACGAGCTGTAAAGATATTGCTGTGCTGCATTCCCAATTTTCTAAGCTCTGGTTTCATCAAGCCCTTGGCAAATTCTGACTAATGCTCATCAGCTTACCAATTCTGTAGCTTCATCTTTTTTATGTTACTTTTACGTTAAACGTCATATGTATTAACGACATTTTGTTTTGCTGCTTTTTGGCTTGGTATCCACACAAAAAAAGGGGCCCTATCAAGCTTATCAAGTTACAAAATCTAGTTAGGGATGCGGTTGAGTTGTAACCAGTTTGACCAATGTGTAAAAAAATTTCTTTGAGACTTCATTTTCTGCCATCAAGTCTTTGCTTAAAGAATTATTTTGAATTAATATTTACGTGTAGTGTAGTGTAACTCTTCTTTAACATTACACCATTTAATAATTATTTATTGAATTAATATTTTCAAAATTACGTGTTCTCTATACTCTTAACATACATGTCAAATTTCTTGTCAATAAGATATTATTTACTTTTTTATTTCATAAACTCATATTTTCTATACAATTTTAAAATACAAATTCTTGTAATTTAAATATTTATGGATGACATAGTTATTGATGTCTAAATATCTTGATATTTTACAAGCATGCAAATTATAAAGAGGCAATTTAATCCAAAAATGCATTTGTTAAAAAAAAATAAAAAAATAAAACTATATATATATATATATAGAAAATATTTTTTTTTTTTGGTAGAAAGGAATCTTTAACGACGAATACCCTTTAATGTTTGGACCTAATTCCTTTGTACATAATCTCTCTGCAATTTATTTAATGTTGCACCTATCTCAAAAAAACATTAGCACATGTTATTCAAGAAAAGGTATGTTCCTTTGTGATTTATGAACAGAAGAAGCAAGGCCAATTACTTAACCCAATCCCCCCTACAATCCCGGTCACACCCCCCCCACCTAGCAATAAAGTTTTATAGCCCAACCCAAGGGAGGGAGTCTTTCAGGAATAGTTTGAGAAACTTTACCCAAAAAAAAAAGACATTTGTTAATGCTACATACTGAAAATGACTCGGCGGAGCCACAAGTCTCCCAAAAGTCTCTCTCATAACAGCAGAAGTACAATTAAAACATCCAAAAATGGAAAAGGTTAAGAGCACACTAGACTTTCAGTTCTTAAGAACATAGCTTCCATAGTTATTATGGGGAAATATTTATACTATTCGCACAGGCACACTGTAACATTGCCAAAGAAAAAATGTGATAGCAAAAGGTTTTTTATGTAATGGTGTTGTGACATAGTCAGAGCACAAACAGAAGGAGGGAGATGCAAAACAAAAACTAGAGAGAGAGAGAGAGAGAGATCCCCCACCCACTTATCATTCCAAAAGGACACATGTTGACCATTATGAACAACCCAACGAAGACCGTTTCTAAACACCTCATGCCCTAACTTAAGACCTCTCCAATTAGTGGAACCACTCCATTCAGGGAATACTTTAACTACCCTTTAATGTTTGGACCTAATTCCTTTGTACATAATCTCTCTGCAATTTATTTAATGTTGCACCTAGCACATGTTATTCCCTTTGTGATTTATTTACTGGTTAGCAATAAAGTTTTATATCTTTCACTTTACCAAAAAAAAAAAGACATTTCTACATACTCTCTCTCTCTCTCTCTCATTTCATGGAAAAGGTTATAGACTTTCAGTTCTTATAGCTTGTTATTATCTATTCTGTGTGTGATAGCAAAAGGTTTTTTATGTAATGGTGTTGCATAGTCAGTGCAAAACAAGAGAGAGAGAGAGAGAGAGAGAGAGAGAGAGGCTTTGCTATAAACAATAAAGTCGAGATAAGAAAAATATTAAAAGTTCAAGATTTGTTCATTTAATTTTATTTCCGTTTGAACTCATCACCAAGCTAAATTACATGTCCACAGTTTGATTTAATTTTTTGTCAAATAATCTCATGCTTGTTCAAAAGATATTTGATTAACTTATATTTTCTTCGTATATAGTAAAACAATGCCACGACAATTTTTCTATCTCTTCACAAACATATACTAATAATTAATAATTAAATTATAGTTAATATTATATTATTTGAGTTGAGTATATAGAATTATATTCATTTATAAAATTATAAAAATTATATTCACCAATCTTATATTTATAAAATTATATATAATATTTTCTTAAAAAAATATATTATTTATATTTTTAAACATATATATACATATAAATATATAATATTCTATATATACTTAAATCCAACATTACAAACTTTTTCACTGGTACACATCATTTAAATTAAAAATTAAAAAAAAATAAAACTTTTATAAAACCAAAACGGCAACGTATACTGCCATAGAAACCCACAAACGATCACAAAGATTTTCAGTGAGAAAGAAACAGAGAATGAGTGGAGTAGAGAAGGTGGTGTGTGTTACCGGAGCATCTGGTTACATTGCTTCATGGCTGGTCAAGCTCTTGCTTCAACGTGGCTACAGAGTGAAAGCCACAGTTCGTGACCCAAGTCAGTAAACTTAAAACTCTCTCATTTCACAAACTTTGAGATTTTCTTTGCAAATTACACTTGGGTTTTCATTCTTAACCAATGTTTTTTGCTTATATTCACTGAGAAGTGAGAACCCAGTTTAGTTTTTGACTAATATGATGGTATATTGGTATGGTACTTGACTTTTTGTTTAAGTAGTTGATTATTTTCCTTTATTGTCTTTATTGGATCAAGTTCTAACATTTAATGAGTGTGGCAAGCTTCATATATGAGAAAGCAATGTTTTTTCTCTCTTTAATGTTTGAAATGACCATGTTTGAATTATATATCAAGAAGGTAAATTATGCTTGAATTTTGTTTAAAAATGTAAATTTTAAGAATTGTATTGAAAATTTAGTTCCTACTTGAATCAATTTAATGAAAAGTCTGATTTTTTACGTTTAGGTAATCAATCCGATGATTTCCCAAGTTTGCTTTGCTGATGACTTCCTAGTAATCACTAAAATGAGAATATATTTTTCATTTTTGGGATTAATACTTGAAAACTTTACTTGTATCTCAGAAAAATTTGATATTTGAGAAGCAAAATATAGAGTATGGTATAAACAGTTTATGGGTTCTGCTTTAAATGTGTGCCACAGGTGATCCGAATAAGACGGAGCACTTACTTGCGCTAGATGGAGCTAAGGAAAGACTTCATTTGTTCAAAGCAGACTTATTGGAAGAAGGATCTTTTGATTCTGTGGTTGATGGATGTGAGGGTGTTTTTCATACGGCATCTCCTTTTTATCACATTGTCACTGATCCACAGGTACACTCTATCTCACTTAAAATGGATACTTGCAAATTTCATGTAGTATGGCAGCAATGTTTCAAAGGATGATTAGTTTTTGTATAATGCTTGGCGGTTTAGCAAAAGTAGATGAAATTTCCATGTCTTGTAATTGAGTAAGGTAGTCCATATGCTGTATAATTCAAATTCCAAGTTTTTCTTGGGGAAGTTTATCCTTTCATTCGTTTATTCAGATGGGATTACCCTGTTTGCATATAACATGTTTTGAAATGTTTTGAAATGCTCACTGATAAAAATGAAATAGTCTGCGTAGATGCTGTGCAAGTAACGTTTCACTTCTGCATATGTTGACTTAGCCAATTCATACTGAGATTTTTTATTTCTTTTCAGGCAGAATTAATTGACCCAGCATTGAAGGGAACGCTTAATGTTCTTAGATCATGTGCCAAAGTTCCATCTATAAAAAGAGTGGTTATAACATCCTCAATGGTAGCGGTTGCATATTCTGGAAAACCTCTTGCTCCTGATGTAATAATTGATGAGACTTGGTTTTCAGATGCTGCTGGGTGTGAGAAATCAAAGGTGCATATATGTGCTAATTTCTTATTAAATGCTCTCTCTTTTCCAAGTATTTTTTAGTGAATGCTACATATGAGGATTTCTCTGGTTTTGTAATGGAGTATGGGTCACATCATATTGATTGCATTCAACCTCTTTCTGTCTTTTGCTTTCCTTTTTCCCCTGGATGGTTTGTCTCCTGTCTTACACTATGGATGTAGCCTTCTCGAGTGAGCTTATTCATGTTCAGCCTTCACATCCCATTTTAATAGCATTGTAAAATTGAAGACATCACAAAAATTATATGATGCATTCAAGTGTTACTTATAGCTATGAAGAACAATTTGTATTCCATTAAAATGTCATTGAAGCTTTATTAGTCTTTGTAACAATTGTATTTGAGTATATAAGACACTCATGAGCTGGATCTAAGTGTTGTCTATGTAAGCATTCAAGTGTTCCTTCCTCAGAAATTGATACAATAAAAGTAAAGCAGTGGAATATAATCCAAGTTTAGATACTCATTAAACTTTCTTCTTTTGTTTTAGGAGGGGGGTGGAAAGATGCAATCAACACTAAGCTTCATATATGTGGTAGCTAATATGATGCCTTTTTTTGGGTTTTTTATTCGTTGTGTGACATTTATTCTCTATTAGCAGCAGTGTTAGATAAGGGTTAAATTAATTTATTGCTGCCAAAAACATTTTTCATTGTGTATTCTAAAATCGTTTGCTTGTATCAGCTTTGGTATATGCTTTCAAAGACCTTAGCTGAGGAGGCTGCTTGGAAATTTGCAAAAGAGAATGCCATTGACATGGTAGCAATAAATCCGGGGCTGGTGATTGGTCCTCTTTTACAGCCAACTCTTAATACGAGTGTGGAGTCAGTTCTGAAACTTGTCAATGGTACTCTTCAGCTGATGTGGTTAATTTATGTATATATTCAATAGTAACACATACTTAACTTATGAATTTACTATATTGAAGAACCTACCTATGGTCTTGGACCAAAATGGCATTGCCTCCCCTTATAAATAAGGCGCTCTCATAAGGGGTGGAGAGCGTGGGCATGGGTTCAATCTTGTGTGGCTGCATGAGTTATATTTACCTATATATATATATATTTATATATTCGTCTGTGTATGTGTGTAAACCTTTGTTGAACATGTTTTGAGGGTGTATTATATAATTCTTCAAAGGATTATGAGGATAAATATTTAATTTTGATTTATGTATTTCTTTCCGTATAGTTCATAGAAGAATATGCCTTATTGTACAAACCTCCAAAAGAAAACTGATTGGCCCCTTGCATATGTTTTGCTTAGGCTAACTTTGTTGTTCTTATGTAAAGAATATTGTGCATGACAAAAATCCGAGGTCATTCAGTGGCAGTAGTTAATATAAGCTTCAATAGAGAGATTTATAACAATGATACATGCTAAATATATATGCCTGAATTAGGTGTATGAACCAAATCATAATTCTTTCTCCAATCACTTCAACATTCATCAGCTATATGGACTTAATGCTTATACTTGATACAAACCTATAGTGACAAAGAAACTCACTTGTGATACCTCCACTTGTTCTCACACTAGTTACAGTTCCGTCATACACATCCTTAATCAACTTAATATACTTTAGAGGAACTCTTTTATTTTCCAAAACCCACCACATAACCTCTCTAAGAATCCTATCATATACTTTCTCTAGGTCAATAAAAACTATATTAAAAACTATATGAAGATCTTTACAAGCCTCTCTTATCCAAAACCCTAAAGTCCAATTGACACAACACCATATCGCTGCCTACCTGATCAAACCACTGAAATGACTTAATTTGCATTTGTCATTTTTGTCGTCATCATGAAATTCTTGCAATGAGCCAACGTCTAATGTGGCATTGACTTTGCTTTTGACTGTTTATAAGAGATAAAGTTGTGGTTATTTTTAAAGAATGTCAAAGGAATAGAAGGAATCTTAGTTCTAGGATAAGTTCGTTATTTATTGAGTTTCATTTAAATTGAAAGTAGTCAAGGTAAGTGCATCTCTACATTCTTTCAAATTTTTTAATTTCTGCCAGAGTGTGGTTCTGCCTTATTCCCTCGTCTAAGATGCTATTGTGTGTTTAAAAAGATGCAAGGAGTTGATGGTTTATCTTATGCAGGGTCCGAAAGATTTCCAAATGTAACTTACAGATTGGTTGATGTTAGAGATGTTGCTGGCGCTCATATACTAGCAATTGAGAATCCATCAGCTAGTGGAAGATATTGTTTAGTTGGAAGAGTTATCCACTGTTCTGAGGTTATCAAGGTTTTGCATCAGCTCTTTCCTCATCTGAATCTTCCTGAAAAGTAAGCTCCATATATATATATATATATATATATCTATGTCACATCTTTTTTTCTGTAACAGATGCAACAAACAATTTGGTCAAGTCTTTAATCTATGATCTTTATAGTGGTCAGGATAAACAATCTTAAGGTCCTTCATTTTGTTTCTGTTTTGGATGATATCATCCATATAAAAACCACCTTGCATGCTCAAGTCAAAAGTATGGATGAGCTAATAGCTATTACAGTGTATGGCATTTAGGGGCACTACTGTATGACAAAGTGAATTAGCTATACAAGAACCATCCCCAAAGGGAAAAGGAACCGACACAAGCATCAACTTGTTTCTTTTCTCATCAACAACATAAGGTCATCAGCTTTGAAAATCAAAACTGAAATCCTATTACTCTACAGTCAGCCTCAATATTAACAGTTCTATATTATATAATTGAATGTTTGCACTTTTCATATTTTGAACTAAAGCAACAAAGATACTCAGTTTAAATTGGATAGTCTGTTTTGTAACATGTCAGCTGCCACTGTAATAGAATTCCAACAAAATTTATGTATATTGTATTCATTGCAGATGTGCGGATGACAAGCCTTTTGTGCCAATCTACCAGGTGTCCAAGGAGAGAGCAAAAAGTTTAGGCCTTAACTTTACTCCTTTGGAAGTGAGTCTAAAGGATACTATTGAAAGCTTGAAGGAGAAGAACTTCTTAGGTGTCTAACTCAAAATATTTATTAGCAATTCAGGCAAATAGATATAAATAAACTTTGCCTATCCTTAAATTTTATCATCTCAAACATCATTTTCAGTAGCACCAACTGTCCTTGAGGATTTAATGTTGTAAGCTAGAATAATGATGGTATAGACAGAATGTGACTTTGTGCTTTTCAAATATATATTATGAAGTTTTAAGCAGATTGTAAAAAATAAATAAATAAATATATATATATATATATATATATATAATGCATTGAATTGATGTAGTCCACTATTCCTAGTAGAATCTTTATGACACCTTTTTTTTAGAGACTGAAAGGGGGAGTGAGGGGGGGCCTCCTTAACTGTAGCATAACTTCTAAGCTTCAAAACTACATAATTAAGCACATCTTAAGAGAAACAATTTTGCACACATTTTATTTGATATAGACAAATATAAGCACCACATAGATGCTAGAGATACTTTAGATGTACCAAAGTGGTGAACAAAAGAAGGAATGGGATTGGCCTGAGTAATGGGGCTTAATTGTTGCATCTTCCATGCTAAACACGCCCATGTCTGACCCTCCACCATTATGGGTCCAACTAAAAAGGTATAAATCATCATCTGTAAAATAAATACAATTTGGTTTGATTCCATTAAGGCTAGATGCAGTCAATGACAACGGATGAACTGTCTCCCACAAACAATGTCTGATCACCCAAGCTATCAACCTTCACCCATTTGTATTTAAATTCACTTCCCTCTTGAGTACATCTTTCTAATTTTTGAACTTTGAACCTAATTGTCACATAGGGTTTATCATTGATGTCTTTTCTATCAGATTCATCTTTAGTGCCCTCATCCTCAACATCATCTTGAGAGTTCTCATCCTCAAAATCATCTTTAGGGTCTTCATCATTGGATTCATTTTCTTTGTAGTCGAATTCCTCTTCAAAGCTATAAAATTTAGAATAGAAATGACCTCCCCGAAAGCGTGAAACCAACAAAAGATCTCCTGATGATTCAACAATATACTTTTGGATATGCCTTTGAATGTTCATATTGATTCCTTCTGGAGCAGGCACAATAGCTTTAGCCCTTGCCTTTTTGTTACCATCAAAACAACAAACCACAGTTACACCATTAAAATCTACAGCATAAAATTTACCCTTGTAGAATACAATGTCAGCATAACCATGTCGAGAGGATTTTATATCTATCCAAGCTTTATATCCTGGTCTAGTGAATGCCAATCTTTCCATGTTGACCATAGATTACCATGATTACACAATCACAATCACATTTATGAGTAGCTGAGTTCCAAGGACTCTTTGACAAAACAGCCTTCTTAAGAAAGACTCTACTAAGTAATTCAGGCCTGATATAGCATTTGAACTGGCAACGAAAGGTAGCTTGAGGTGGAAGACTTAATAGGTGTTTAGATAAGGGATGCAAGAGGTTAATGTGTAAATCAGTTCCTATAGTGAGTAACCATCCCAAAGATGTTCCAAAGTATTTTCTTCCAGCAACCTCAGGCAACTTGAAATTGTAAACTTTAGTATCTAGTAAGTTGAAGAAGCTACGTGTTTGAGTTTGACTTTGTTCCTTATTGCTTTTATCGCTTTGTTCATTTTCTTCTGCAAGCATAAGCCAAGGACAACTGGGAGGTAATGGGGGTTTCTCAAATGAATTAACAAGTGATTGCCATGACTTGCATACAACACTAGAAATGATGATATCATCAATAGAAGAGAGTCGATGAATTATTTGGAGGAGGACATCACATGGAAGATCAGCCCACTTTGACATCTCGATATGGTGGTAATTA
Organism: Fagus sylvatica; assembly: GCA_907173295.1. Taxonomy (NCBI): domain Eukaryota; kingdom Viridiplantae; phylum Streptophyta; class Magnoliopsida; order Fagales; family Fagaceae; genus Fagus; species Fagus sylvatica. The sequence continues at coordinate 5,176,240 of OU015762.1, forward strand.
CTCTGGAATACTGAAAAACTATCATAAACAAACAAAATATAAGAATTGACATAACATCAACACATAAAAAGTTAAGGATAATGGTTTTGAAGAATAATATTACTAGTGTGACATGTTATTTACTAAATGATGAATCATACGTGAATGTAATATGTTGAACATAAATGTTATATATATGTAGAGGGAAATATCAAGCTTAATTCCTAGTTAAGACCCAAGTCCAAACCCTACTTCATGCACAAGCAAAAACAAATCTTAATTCAACTTATATTGCAAGTCATGTAATCTTGAAAATTATTTTGTAAAGATGTAACTATCAAGGGTTTTTCTTCCTAGACATAGGGTGTACGTTGATTTTCCTTACTTCCGCTCTCTCTTTTTTTCCTTCCGCTTTGTCTCTCTACGTTATTTTATTTTCTATTTTCTATTTTTCTCATGGTATTAGAGTGAATATATTTGAAAATAGAGAGAAAGATAGAGAGAGGGGGGTTGGGGGAAGAAGATAAGGAAGAGGGAAAAAAGAAAAAAAAAAAAAAAAAAAAATTATGAGTTTTAAAATATTTTATTAAAGACCTATCACGTGCCATGCACTAGCATTTTCCATCCAGAATTATTGATTTGGAAAACTATCAAAGTTAAAGCATTTCTATTTTCAAATTAAAAGAAAAAGGGGTATATTTGATTTGATCCAAAATTCATATGGTGGTTTTGTTTTCTTATATTAGCAACGTAGCCTGTTATGATAGTCTACAACCTAGGCATGTTTGTCTACGTACTGCATGGTTTGTGTACAATAGAAAATATTTTACTTTTGACTATCAAGGAAAGCAAGGCATGTTTGTAACAAATTAACAATGCTTATGCATGTTTGTTTCGCGATAAATTAAATTACATAAGAAAAAGAATAATAGGTGAAAACACTTAAACACTAGAAAAGATTAATACAGCATTGCATAGAGAACGCTTAATGTTGTTGCAAAGAGACAAAATATCAAAGCAATTTATTTGTGTACATACGTATATACTAACCGAAATCAGCCATGTTTGGTTTCTAAGAAATTAAAAGAAAAGAAGTTTGCTGGTGAAAGAAACTTACCAAGTGTAAAGGAACTTTGTTGGGTCGTTGAAGATAGGGAGGGAAGGGATTGAGTCTGTGTTTTGTTTTGTTTTTTTGCTTTTTATGTTCTAGTATTTGTTTTGTTCTAGGACTGTATTTATATACTGGGCCACAGGCATCCTATCCTATGCTATGTTCTTGACTTTTAGTAGTAGAAGGATTCTTTTTGTTAGGTATTTTACTAAGGTAGTTGAATGATGGCCCAATAGTGATATTGGGTCTGGGTCTTTAATACTGAACTGTCAAAGCCTGGCCCTGAACTTTTTTGTTTTTTGTTTTAAATAATAAGGAAATTTATATAAATGTTTACTTTGGTCTTTGGTGTGTGGATTTGAGTTGGAAAAGTGTTTCAAAGCAGGTCTAATGAAGTTGGACTTGTGCAATGTTTGGGCCTGCTATAGCTGCACCAAGGGGCATGGCCCAGCCTCAAAGCTTCGTGCAAGAAAATTATGAGCTATTGAGAATGAAGCGAATTCCAACCAAAGATGCAAAAAGGAAAAGAAAAGAAAAGAAAGATATTGAGCAATTGAGAAGACAAATTAGCATCCGTGCTGATTAGTATTAGGAAACCTAGTCAAATCCCTCACTTTGCGGGTCTAAGGTTGGGAGTTTGACTCCTGGCATACCCTCATTAGTGTGCACGTCATTTAACGCCATGTGCAAGTTTAAGATTAAGTGCATCGGGACTATGAACACACCAACAAACCTCCTTTCTCTCTCATAAAAAAAAATAAAAAATAAAAATAAAATTGAGAAGGCAAGTTGCTATCCATGCTAACGCTTGGATCGTCCTTGTGCAAGGAAGCAAGGATCATGTGGATGCTCATTGTTTTGAGAATCCCTTTGGATCTCCTATCAAAAGGTATGGACACACACAAGGTTGAGAAAGTGGACAACAATTCCAAAGTGACTTCAAAAGTGGTTCTTCATGAAGCATAAAAAATGAAACCCATCTTGATGAAAAAAAAAAAACACAAAAAACAAACAATGACAAGGTCTTTGTGGCTCCACTGACCCAATCTCCAAGCCAAACCAGTATGTTACATTTAAATAAGCATTACTTTATATTTAATAAAAGTCACCACCATTATATATCCACTAATCCATCGTAATATTATCATCTCAACTTTATTCATTTTATGAATATATATTACTTTTTAACAACCCGACATTCAATACTATTGAACAATAACTCGTCTCATAGCATTAAAAAATAAATATATAAAAAAACCAAATAGGTATTTTATGATTCTAGTAATGCAAACGACATGTAGTAAAAGAGCCTATAATTTATAGTTCTATGAAACCCACAAAACTGGACTAAAATAAGGAAGCACGTACGTGAGTGATTACGTAGGTATGTAAGGTAAGTCATACCAAATCCTCGTATGGGCATAAACCACAAGCGATCACAAAGATTTTCAGAGAGACAATGAGTGAAGCAGAGAAGGTGGTGTGTGTAACTGGAGCATCCGGTTACATAGCTTCATGGTTGGTCAAGTTCTTGCTCCAACGTGGCTACACTGTCAAAGCCACAGTCCGTGACCCAAGTCAGTAAACTCAAAAAACTCTCTAAATTCACAAACTTTGAGATTTTCTTTGCAAATTACACTTGGGTTTTCACTTTTCATTCAATACCAATGTTTTTTACTTTACTTCAGCATGAACCCATTTAGTCAAGTTCTAACAATGGATGAATTTGCAAGCTTCATAAATGGGAAACCAATGCTTTTTCTTTTATGGGATTTATGTTTTTTTCTCTCTTTAGTGGGTTGTGATAATCATGTTTAATTGAATTATATATCAAGAAGATAAATTTAGCTTGAATTTTTTTCCAAAAATGTAAAAATTTTAAGAATTGTATGGAAAATCTAGTGTTGACTTGAATCAATTTAATGATCAGTGTGATTGTTTGCGTTTAGGAGATTGTTAACCCGGTTAGTCGACCAGGCTTGATGATTTCCCCATTTTAGTAACCAGTAAAATGAGACTATATAATTTTCATTGTTAATTTACTAATTTGATCCATTGTGTCAACTTAGTCCCTCATGAAAATCAAGTCAATCTCATCCTTGAATCTCCTCTATGTCTAAATTTTTTAACGAATGTAGTTAATGTAGAAAATGGAATTAAAAGGTTATTATAGAATGTGTAAAAATTTCTAAAACAAATCAATTTTGATTGTTAATTCTAGACCCAAGAATGAAATTGACTTGATTTTGGAATTTGAGCAACTAAATTAACATAATTAATAGTTGAGGGGGCTAAAATGAACTTTATCCAATAATTGGAGGACCGGATTAGTAATATCTTTTATTGTATTTTATTGTATCTCATAACTTTGACATTTGTGAAGGAAAATATAGAGTATATTGTTGATGTTAAGATGGATAAACTCGTAAATGTATGATTTTTTATAAGATACAGAATAAACAACTTACGGGTTCTGCTTTAAATGTGTCCACAGATAATCCTAGAAAGATGGAACACTTACTTGCGCTAGATGGAGCTAAGGAAAGACTTCATTTGTTTAAAGGAGATTTACTGAAAGAAGGATCTTTTGATTCTGTGGTTGATGGATGTGAGGGTGTTTTTCATACTGCATCTCCTGTTATAAACAATTTCACTGATCCACAGGTACTTTGTGTTACACATAAATTGAATGATTGCCAATGTTGTGTAGTGTAGAAACATATTGTTCCAAAGAATGACTAAATCTTGTATAGTGCTTGGCAGTTTACCAAAAGTAGGTGAAAGTTTCATGTCCTATGATAGCATAAAGTACTCCATGTGCTATATATTTCAAATTTCCATTCTTTTCTTCTGAAAGTTATCTTTTCATGCGTTAATTCAGAGGAGATCACCCCCTTTGCATTTCACATGTTTTTAAATGCTCATTGGATTCTTCTTTTATCTCCTTGATACTATCTATAGATTTGCTCCAGTGTTTGTGTGCAAGTCTTTGTTAGTACTTAGTAGATCTTTAAACTGATTCAAAAGGTAAAGAGGGCAAAATAAACACGTAATAGTCTATGTAGATACTGTGCAAGTGCAAGTAACATTTTAGAAAACATGTGCATATGTTGACTTACCCAATTCATAATGATATTTTATATAATTCTTTCCAGGCAGAATTAATTGATCCCAGCATTGAAGGGAACGCTTAATGTTCTTAGATCATGTGCCAAAGTTCCATCTATTAAAAGAGTGGTTATTACATCCTCAATGGCAGCAGTTGCATTCAATGGAAAACTTCTTGCTCCTGATGTAATAATTGATGAGACTTGGTTTTCAGATGCTGCTTTTTGTGAGAAATCTAAAGGTGCATATATGTGCTAATTTCTTATTACATGCTCTCTCTTTTCCAAGTTATTTAGTGAATGCTACATATGACGATTTCTCTGGTTTTGTAAGTATCAGTCACATCATATCGGTTGCATTTGAGCATTTTCTTTCTTTTTCCCCTAGATGGTTTGTCTCCTAGCTTATACTATGGATGTATCCTTTATATCCCATTTTAATGTAAAGCCATTGTAAAATAAAAAGACACCACAAAAGTTGTATCTATGATGCTCTCAAGTGTACTGATAGCTCTGAAGTGTAGTAATGGCTAGGTAAGCATCTTCAATCAAATATTGAAATATAAATAGTTTTACTTTCTATTCTTTCCTGATCAATTGATAGAGGGAAAAAGGTAAATTTAGATATATATTATTTATAAACAAAACTTTCTTATTTAAAATTAAAGAAAAGAAAAATTGTATTTGGTTTGGTTGTGTGACATATTTGGATTGGAAATCATTTTTTAACTCTGAAATCATTTGTTTTCATCAGCTTTGGTATTCACTTTCAAAGACCTTAGCTGAGGCAGCTGCTTGGAAATTTGCAAAAGAGAATGCAATTGACATGGTCACAATAAATCCAGGGTTCGTGATTGGTCCTCTCTTACAGCCAACTCTTAATACAAGTGTGGAGCCACTTCTGAAACTTGTAAATGGTACTCTTTAGCTATAGAGGTTATTTTTACCTTTCTATTGAATATTATCACATACTTAAGAAATTAAATTCTCTATTGAAGAACCTGCTAATGTTCTTGGATAGTGTGGGCATGGGTTCCATCTTGTGTGATTTAAGTATTATTTTTCCTTCTTATAATTTATAGAATAATATGCCTTACAGCACAAACCTTCAAAAGAACAATGACTGACCCCTTGGATTTGTTTGGCATTGGCTAACTTTATAGTTCTTATGTCTAGAATATTGTGTGTAACAAAACTCTAAGGTTATTCAGTGGCAGAAGTTAACATAATCTGTTCAATAGGGGGATTTATAACAATGTTATTTTTGCCTGAATCAGGTACTTTAATTAAATCATAATTCTATCTCCAGTGACGCCAGCATTTAGTAACTACTTGCCTCAAACGAAAATTAGTTTTAATCTGTGACAACTTCCACAGTTTGAAGTGTGATGTGGGGTATATTCCTTGTTGCTTACTTTTTTATAGTGCACAGATGCTATTCTCTGAGCAGTCTGATGTAGTGTCCTTTGTCATTTCACCATCCCTTCATATGTTTATATTGTTCAAATGATTTACATTTGTCATTGGATCAAGTTTATCAAATCTTGGGACTCGCAACTCCTTGCGCTAATTAAGCCTTTAATGCTCTATTTTAGATTATATGGGAATAAGATCACTTGCTAAATCTTCAGCACCTCCGATAAAACTTTAAGGTAGAGGTTGCAAAGTTAACTTGTTCTCACCACTTCAATACATAACCAGGGTTCACAAATTTAGCCAGCTGTCATTTCACATCAATTAAATAAGTACAAATTCCAAACTTTGTCCAAAACTGGTATGTTCATGCCTTATTATCCCAGTTTGATTTTTCTTATGAAAACTTCTTTGATATGTTCATCTTGGATGACTTTTAGTGACCTTTTCTAAACACATCACATAGAATTGCCTACTTTTCATTCCAAACTTTGTCCAAAACTTTTTTGTTATTATCCCAGTTTGATTTTTCATTTTGAAATTTTAGCCTTTTCTAAACACATGAATTGCCAACTTTTTTGTTGTCATTTTGAAATTTTAGCTAAACTACTAAAGTGGCATGCGACTTTGCTTTGGACTGTTTATACCTGATAAAAGGTGTGGTTATTTTTAAAGCATGTCAAAGGAATAGAAGGATTTTTACTTATGGTTAAGTTCCTTGTTTAGGGACTTTCTTTTAAATTGAGAGTAGTCAAGTTGTAAGTGCATCTCTACAATCTTTCAAATGTCGTAATTTCTGCCAGAACATGGTTCTTCCTAATTCCTTCTTCTAAGATGCAATATTTAGTTATGCAAGGAGGTGATGGTTTATCTTATGCAGGGGCCAAAATAATTCCAAATGCAACTTACAGATGGGTTGATGTTAGAGATGTTGCTAATGCTCATATACTAGCCTTTGAGAATCCATCAGCTAGTGGAAGATATTGCTTAGTTGGAAGAGTTATGCACTGTTATGAGGTTGTGAAGATTTTGCGTGAGCTCTTCTCTGATCTGAATCTTCCTGAAAAGTAAGCTGCATATATTTATTATATCAATACTATTTGCATGTCACATCTTTTGTCTATCACAGATGCATTGAACAGTGTCTTTTTCTCTTTTGTTTATTTTCCCTGATCGTTTGATGGTTTACATGCATTATTTTTCTATCGCAAATAACATAGATTTTTCTTTTCCTTTGACAATATCTTCCCATCCCGATTTGGCAATTCCATTTTTTTAATGTTATCATAATATTTTCATATAAGAATTCTAAGCTCTGGGGAATCCTGTTTCATGTGTGCTTTTCATTATATTTGAAATTTAAAACTAATATCTTTCTTAAACTCTTAGTTTTAGAAACAAAAAACAAAAAATAAAAAAGGAGAGGTGGAAGAGAGACAGAGGCAGAGAGAAGAAATTCTCAATTTGGTCAAGTCTATAATTTATAATCCTTATTCAGTGATCAACATAAACAATAATGTGGTCTCTTATTTTGTTTCTATTTTGGGTGATGTCATCCTTATAAAATTTCACCTTGCATGCTCAAAAGTATGTTTGAGCCATAAGCTATTACATTGTATAGCTTTTAAGGGACACTACTATATCTTGGACAATGTGAATTAGCCATACAAGAACCATTCCGAAAGGGAAAAGGAATCAAGACAAGCATCAACTTATTCTTTTCTCATAAACAACATCAGGTCATCAGCTTCCAAAATCAAAATTGAACTTCTAACCCTCTACAGTCAACCTCAATACTAACAGTTCTATTTTATGAAACTATCATGATCATTTTTTCTGAATAGCTTGGTCACTGTGTATGTGCATGCTTAGATTACAAACAGATAAATTATATTTTCTGAATAGCTTGGTTACCTCAAAACTGACTGTTTTGAACTCAAGCATCAAAGATATGCAGATAATGTGTCTTCTAACATATGTGAGCTATCACTGTGATAGAATTCCAACAAAATTGATGAATGTTTTATTCATTGCAGATCTGAAGATGACAAGCCTTTTGTGCCAACGTACCAGGTGTCCAAGGAGAGAGCAGAAAGTTTAGGACTCAACTTTACTCCTGTGGAGGTGAGTCTAAAGGATACAGTTGAAAGCTTCAAGGAGAAGAAGTTCTTAAGTGTCTGATTCTTCATATTTATCAGCAATTCTGGAAAATAGTTATAAATAAACTTTGCCTATCCTTAAACTATTATTTCAAACATTTTTGCACTGACTGTCCTTGAGGACTGAATGTTGTACGATTGTATAATAATTATACAAAGCATGTGTGACTTTTTTTTTTCTTTCTCTTTTTTATCTCTTCAAACATATCTTAAGAAGTTTCAAGTAGACTGTAAATAGTGGGTTTCAGTTAGCTTAACCGGTAAAGTCTCTTATTGTCGAGCAAGGGACCTAGGTTCGAATCCTATCTACACCAAAAACCAATTGGTGTCTTGGTCTAATGGTAAGAGCAATCATCGTGGAATGGACGCCATAAGTTCAAATACTATCATATGCCATAAGTTCAAATACTATCATAACTATCAACAATAACAAAAAAGTAGACTGTAAATAAAACATTGAAGCTGCTGCAGTTCACTATCCTAGTAGAATATTTATGATTTTTTTAAAAATGAATATTCCTGCAGGTATATAGATTCAATTAAGTGTTACTTCACAAATTTGCCCATGCTGAAACATTGCCTCCTAAATACATAGAGGGTGGACTTGCTTCCACTGGCCGGAAACAAAATATTTCTCGGACTAAGAATTACTACGAGCTTATAGCTATGAATTTTCACTATATTTCACCATTTTGAATTGCAAGGAAACTTCATTAGAAAGTTGAGTACAAGAGTGCAGTAGGAAGAGACTAGAAAGTTACAATATTTGCACTTAAATGTTAAAGCACATGCCACTTACCAAATACTGGTAACTGAATTGCATGTTAGCATCCAAGACTTCTTAGCTAAGGAGACATGCACCATTCATTATAATGCTACCAAGTGTTATTCTAGGCAGTTAAATTGTTTCGGTTTTGCAGCCTGGTGAGTTATGATTTCACATGATTGAGATTGTAGTGTGATCCATGGTACCAGATAGATGAGAGACTTTGGAATTAGTGGAGGTTAGAAGCTCCAATTTAAGTTATTCTGTGTGTGCTCCTTTTGGTAGAATTTGCCTTTGGCCTGCAAATGAATTTTTTAGTTGCAGATGCATTGTAATTGGGATAAATATTGTTGTAGTGTGTACACATCATCTAACGTGGACAACAACATTCACAAATGTTCACATTTTATGCATATATATCCACATTTTAGATGATGTGTACAAACGGTATGTATTGATGATGTGCACGTATCACTACCCTTGATACATGCACACCACAAATGCATGTTGTGGGTGTTAGGTAAGAGTAATTTAGTAGATGTTAGGGGTATTTTTTAGAGTACATTAAAATGAACACGAGTGAAGGAAACCTCTTAATAGTAATAGATAAAAAAAAAAGAAAAAAAAAATCATGGACACAAAATATTTCACAATCTTCTCACAACTCGTTAAATAAAACAGCACATATATATAATATAATCAGAACTTAATACCTTAACAGAGGGTGAAAAAATGACTTAAATAAGTCATGCATAAACCTAGACTTATAAAAGTAGTAACAGAAGTCCCTAATCCTTTTGCTTGCTGAAGAAATTATTTTGTATACTCACATGTGTCTCAGTTAAATCACATAAAAGTAGTGTGTAGTGTACCCACCTGCCCCTATTAAAAAAAAGAATGATGTACCTAACTACCTATAATAATCAATATAGATGCAAGTGCTTATATGTATATCTATATTCTATAATTAAGCTGAGGTGGATGGTGGCATGTTGTGGTTGTAAGCTAGCTCAAAGTGTTTGGACCCCAATGATGGGAGAGAGAGTAATCAATAA
>OU015762.1:5185929-5210982 GCA_907173295.1 Fagus sylvatica
GTTTGAGATTAAGCCCTAATCTCATAGGGAGCGGCCCCACTCCCACGCTCACATAGGTGAAATCCATCAAGGGTGCTCCTGTAATTCTTACACCCCACTCATAAGAGATATAGATTTCATTAAGAGTTTTTATAAACTCAACCTTCTAATACATCACAGGATAAATGCACTTACACCATAGGGATGGACAATCTACAAAGTAAATTAATAAAATTAGATAGTGCATTTCTTACGACCACCATATGATTCGTTTTTCCCATTGAACCTAGTTCTTAGGATCTCTAGTCCCTAGGTTGGGTGTCCTCATACATGGCTCATGATTTTATGGGCTTTAGCCCCATCCCCCTCGATGTATTCCAGACCCTTTCTCTTGCCAAGGCCTTGGTAAATGGATCTGCAAGATTATCACAAGATTTAATATAATCCACATTAACGATGCCACTACTCAAATAGGATCTCACAATACTGTGTTTCCTTCTTATAGGTCTGGATTTTCCGTTATAATAACGGTTTCTTACTCTACCAATTGCAGCGGTGCTATCACAATGTATTAAGATAGGTGGAATTGGTTTTTCCCAAAGTGGGATTTCATATAATAAATCTCTTAACCAATTCGCTTCTTCACTTGCTGAAGCTAGAGCTATAAGCTCAGCTTCCATAGTTGAATTCGCAATAATAGTTTGTTTTTTAGATTTCCAACATATAGCACCACTACCTAAAGTAAAAATAAAACCAGTGGTAGAGAGAGAATCACCTGACAAAGTGTTCCAATCGGCATCACTAAAACCTTCAAGCACAGCAGGATACTTTTTATAAAACAAGCCATAAGTTTTGGTACCAGATAAATATTTCATTACTCGCTCAATGGCATGCCAATGATCTCTACTTGGCTTGCTAGTAAATCTACTAAGTACTCCTACTGCATAAGCAATGTCAGGTCTAGTACAATCAGTTGCATAACGCAAACTACCAATGATGCTAGCATATTCCTTTTGATTAATTATATCATTATCATTTTTTACAGGAAACAAATGAACACTAGAATCAAAAGGAGTAGCAACATGTTTGCAATCAAGAAAATTATATTTTTTCAAAATTTTCTCAATATAATGCGACTGATCAAGATAAATTCCATCACATGTTTTTGTAATTTTCATACCCAAAATAAAATTAGCCTCACCCAGATCCTTCATATCAAAATGGCTTCTAAGCATATTTTTAGTTTCATTTATAACATGCAAATTAGAGCCAAATATTAATAAATCATCCACATAGAGGCTAACAATAACATGTGAGTTTTCCCATGATTTAGAATATATGCACTTATCACATTCATTTGACTTATAGCCATTCTCAATCATGCAAGAATCAAATTTTTCATGCCACTGTTTAGGGGCCTGTTTTAAGCCATATAGGGATCTAGTTAACTTACATACCTTGCTTTCTTGTCCAGCCTCAACAAAACCTTCAGGTTGGTCCATATAAATTTCTTCTTCTAAGTCACCATTTAAAAATGCAGTTTTTACATCCATTTGATGAATTTTTAAATCATGTATTGCAGCAATAGCAATTAACAACCTAATGGATGTAATTCTAGTAACTGGTGAAAAAGTATCAAAGAAATCAAGATCAGCTTTTTGTTTAAAGCCTTTTGCAACAAGTCTAGCTTTAAACTTATCTATTGTACCATCTGGCTTAAGCTTTTTCCTAAGGACCCATTTACAACCTATGGTTTTGCAACCTGGTGGTAATTCTACTAATTTCCAAGTTTTATTGGAAATTAAAGAATCCATCTCATCATTTACAGCCTCTTTCCAAAATATAGCGTCAGGTGAAGCTAAAGCTTCTTTTAAATTTGGAGGATTTTCTTCAAGATTAAAAACATAATAATCTGGCCCAAAATCTTTTTCAACTCTAGCTCTTTTACTTCTCCTTGGTTCTAATTCAATATTTTCTTGAGTTTGTAAATGAGAAGTAGAAGAACTAGGTTGTGATAAAATATTTTTTTCACCCCCACTATTTTTTGATTTAAAAGGAAATTTTTCTTCATGAAAAATTGCATCACCTGATTCAAAAATAATATTATTTTGAATATCTAAAAATCTATAGGCTGTACTATTTTTTGCATAGCCAAGAAAAGCACAGGTAGTAGTTCTTACACCTATTTTAGGTCTTTTAGGGTCTGTGAGTCTCACAAAAGCTAGACAACCCCATACTCTAAAGTATCCCAAATTTGGCTTATATCCCTTCCACAACTCATAAGGTGTGATTTTAATTTTTTTATGTGGCACCCTATTTAAAACATGACAAGCAGTTAAAATTGCTTCACCCCAAAGGGTTAAGGAAGCACCTGATTCTATCAACATTGCATTTGTTAACTCAATTAGAGTTCTATTTTTTCTTTCCGCCACACCATTAGAAGCAGGCGAGTATGGTGGAGTAGTTTCATGAATAATTCCTAAAGATTGAATGTATGAGTTAAATCCAATGGATTCATACTCTCGGCCTCTATCACTTCTAAATCTTTTTATTTTCCTACCGAATTGATTTTCAACTTCTTTAAGAAATTCTTGGAATTTTTCAAAAGCATCACTTTTATTTTTCAACAAGTAAACATGTGCATATTTTGAAAAATCATCAATAAAAGTGATAAAATATCTATTTCCTCCACGAGTTAAAATTCCCTCAAATTCACATAAATCACTGTGAATTAATTCTAACAATTCGGTATTTCTTTCTACACTTTTATGAGGCCTTTTTGTAATCTTTGCTTGACTACAAGTTTCACATTTTTCAAAATTTTTTGTTAGTCTTGGAATTAATCCTAAACTACTCATGATTCCCACATATCTACTATTTATATGACACAATCGAGCATGCCAAAAATTAATAGAAGAAAGCATATAAACAGAACTAGCAGATGGTTTATTACTTTCAACATTCAACTTAAACATTCCATCACAAGCATATCCCTTGCCCACAAATAATCCCTTTTTGGTGATTACATATTGATCAGATTCCATAGTTTGTTTGAAGCCAGCCTTGTTGAGCAAATAACTTGACATTAGGTTCTTCCTCATGGACGGAGTGTGAAGTACATCTTTCAAAGTTAACACACGTCCAGAGGTAAAATTCAACTCAACCTCACCACTCCCAAGCACCTTGGTTTTACTAGAGTCACCAAGCATAATAGTTTTTTCTTCTTCAAAGGGAGTGTATTTCTTGAACCAATTTTTATCATAGCAGACATGCCTATTAGCACCAGAGTCTGCCCACCACCCTTCAACAAATTGAACCATATTAATGTCTGTAATCATCGCCACTAATGGCTCCTCGGTTACGTTAGCCTGCGGTACAGACTCACGCTTCCGGAATTTGCAAATTCGAGCAATATGCCCACTTTTGCCACAGACAAAACACACATAATTTTGTTGGTTTTGTGAAGGGGGTCCTTGGTTCTTATTCTTTTGATTAGGGTTTCCCCTCCCTTGAGGTCTACCATAATTCTTTACAATTTTTTTCTTTGGCTTCAATTGACTATTTTTTGGAAAATGACCTTTGGGCATATTATTATTGGAAGAAATAAAATTTACCTTAGTGGTGGAATGCCCATTTCCTTCTTGTGTCATTAGTGCATCTTGACCTCTTGCTTCCTCCTCTACACGGATTCGAGTGATCAATGTCTCTAGGGATGTCTCTTTTTGTTTATGGCGCAAAGACTTTTGGAACTCTCTCCAAGATGGTGGAAGCTTGTCTACAATACCAGCTACCACAAGATTGTCCCCAATCTTGATGCCTTCGGATCTAACTTCTGCCACAATCATTTGGAAATCTTGAGCTTGTTCCACAACAGACTTTCCATCAACCATTTGATAACGGAAGAAGCGACTAGCTGCGTATTTCTTCGCACCAGCTTCTTCGGTATCATACTTACTCTGTAAGGCTTTCCAAATTTTCTTTGCAGAAGTGTAAGTAGTATCATAGTAATCATAAAAATGATCCGCAAGACAATTCAAAAGATAAAAACGACAATTATACTCATCCTTTTTATACTTATCTATTTTTTCTTGATGGGAACGTAGTTCATCTTCACTCATTTCATCAGTGGGGAGCTTGACTGGATTCTTCTCAGTGAGGACGTAAGAGACTTTGAGAAGGCTCAAATAGAAAAGGACTTTTCCTTTCCATCGCTTGAAATTGGTTCCTTTGAAACGGAAGGGCTTGTTGAGATCTCCAACGCTCTCAGTAAGCTTCTCAATAGTAGGTTCCATTATTGAATCTCCTTAAAATTGTTGGTGAGTAATACAAAAATTATAATAAAATGCAAGGAATTAAAAAATTAATTCAATACAAATTGGACTGAGGCGCGGATATCTCGCTCTCTTTAAGGAGATTCAAGCCCTCTACGGTTGGCAAAGCTCAAAGATCTCTCAATATGTGCTCCAATATTTTTGTGTATTGTGTTGTGTGTTTGACTGATGGTGATGGAGTCTATTTATAGGCTCATTGGGCCTCCCGAATTTAATCTCAAATAATCTGATGTGGCCCGAAATTAATCCCCAATTAATCTGATGTTGGGTCAGTTACTAAGACCATTATTTGAATTTCAAATTATTATTAGTTGGCCTTTTAATTAGATGGGCTGGAGTTATGTATGTTAATGAGTCAGATGAGGAGTTATAGGGAGAGTTAATGAGTCCAACAGCTAGCCCATTTAGTGAGTCAATGTCTGAATAATATTTCCTTAAATACGTGTATAAATATGACAACTTACTAATGATCAATGACAGATTTTTTCCTTAACAAAAACGTGACTATTAACTCACTAATGGCTAGGTGAATTTTTTCAGAATGTATTTGGACACATTAACACAATAGTTACATGGACTTATAAATATATAATTTTTCTCTCCCCTTATCAATGTGGGATTCAGCTTTTTTTCAAAACACTAACTCCTCACTTTAAACTCATTAACCACATGAAACTCCCATATCTTCACATTTAATTTTTTCAATTTAAATTAATATTATTTCAAATTAATATTAAAATGTTACAACAATTTGTACCCAATTTTCCCATTTCACTATGTTGCTTTAAGTATTGAACATGTACTAGGATTGAATTGGCCAAGACACATGCTCAAAGAAAGAATCACAGGGTGCTAAAACAGGCAAGACGGTATGAGATCCATTAAGTTGTTCTAAATCATTTAAAACAAAGTAAACTACCACCATATTGACAGGAAAATTATCACATTATGTACATTACACAAAGGCAATAAATAAGAATACAGGATGAACCTGTGGGTCACTGGCCATGAGAAAAACAGGGGATGCTGTGTGAAAAACACCTTGGCATCCATCAACTGCAGAATCAAAAGACCCTTCTTCCAGTAAATCGGCTTTCAATAACTGAAGTCTTTCTTTAGCTCCATCAAGTGCAAGTAAATGCTCTGTTTTCTTTGGATCACCTGTGGAATATATATGCAGAAATCCCAATTGGAAGGCTAAATTATTACTGTGAACAAACCATGTAAATCTACTATTAGATCCTAATTCATATATATGATGAACCCTAATACTCTACAGTCAACAACATAAGGTCATCAGCTTTGAAAATCAAAACTGAAATCTTAATACTCTACAGTCAGCCTCAATATTAACAGTTCTATATTATTTAATTGAATGTTTGCACTTTTCATATTTTGAAGCTAAAGCAACAAAGATACTCAGTTTAAATTGGATAGTCTGTTTTGTAACATGTCAGCTGCCACTGTAATAGAATTCCAACAAAATTTATGTATATTGTATTCATTGCAGATGTGCGGATGACAAGCCTTTTGTGCCAATCTACCAGGTGTCCAAGGAGAGAGCAAAAAGTTTAGGCCTTAACTTTACTCCTTTGGAAGTGAGTCTAAAGGATACTATTGAAAGCTTGAAGGAGAAGAACTTCTTAGGTGTCTAACTCAAAATATTTATTAGCAATTCAGGCAAATAGATATAAATAAACTTTGCCTATCCTTAAATTTTATCATCTCAAACATCATTTTCAGTAGCACCAACTGTCCTTGAGGATTTAATGTTGTAAGCTAGAATAATGATGGTATAGACAGAATGTGACTTTGTGCTTTTCAAATATATATTATGAAGTTTTAAGCAGATTGTAAAAAATAAATAAATAAATATATATATATATATATATATAATGCATTGAATTGATGTAGTCCACTATTCCTAGTAGAATCTTTATGACACCTTTTTTTTAGAGACTGAAAGGGGGAGTGAGGGGGGGCCTCCTTAACTGTAGCATAACTTCTAAGCTTCAAAACTACATAATTAAGCACATCTTAAGAGAAACAATTTTGCACACATTTTATTTGATATAGACAAATATAAGCACCACATAGATGCTAGAGATACTTTAGATGTACCAAAGTGGTGAACAAAAGAAGGAATGGGATTGGCCTGAGTAATGGGGCTTAATTGTTGCATCTTCCATGCTAAACACGCCCATGTCTGACCCTCCACCATTATGGGTCCAACTAAAAAGGTATAAATCGTCATCTGTAAAATAAATACAATTTGGTTTGATTCCATTAAGGCTAGATGCAGTCAATGACAAGGATGAACTGTCTCCCACAAACAATGTCTGATCACCCAAGCTATCAACCTTCACCCATTTGTATTTAAATTCACTTCCCTCTTGAGTACATCTTTCTAATTTTTGAACTTTGAACCTAATTGTCACATAGGGTTTATCATTGATGTCTTTTCTATCAGATTCATCTTTAGTGCCCTCATCCTCAACATCATCTTGAGAGTTCTCATCCTCAAAATCATCTTTAGGGTCTTCATCATTGGATTCATTTTCTTTGTAGTTGAATTCCTCTTCAAAGCTATAAAATTTAGAATAGAAATGACCTCCCCAAAAGCGTGAAACCAACAAAAGATCTCCTGATGATTCAACAATATGCTTTTGGATATGCCTTTGAATGTTCATATTGATTCCTTCTGGAGCAGGCACAATAGCTTTAGCCCTTGCCTTTTTGTTACTATCAAAGCAACAAACCACAGTTACACCATTAAAATCTACAGCATAAAATTTACCCTTGTAGAATACAATGTCAGCATAACCATGTCGAGAGGATTTTATATCTATCCAAGCTTTATATCCTGGTCTAGTGAATGCCAATTTTCCATGTTGACCATAGATTACCATGATTACACAATCACAATCACATTTATGAGTAGCTGAGTTCCAAGGACTCTTTGACAAAACAGCCTTCTTAAGAAAGACTCTACATGGGGAAATTCCGAACTCCTTGGGTCAACTAAATATGCTTCAGACACTTCACCTAAGTGGCAACAAGCTCTCTGGAGAGCCCCATCATCTTTCCAAAATCTATCACGCTTGATAACTCTAGATCTTGGAAACAACATGTTGAAGGGTAGCATTCTGCAATGGATTGGAGATGGTTTCTGATATCTTAGAACGCTCAGCTTGCGATCAAATGCATTTTCTGGAGAAATTCCCTCCAAGCTCTCAAATTTAAGTTCATTGCAAGTCATGGACTTGGCGGAAAACAGGTTGAATGGTACTATTCCTGCTACCTTTGGTGATCTGAAAGCAATGGCTCAAGTGCCAAACGGAGACAAATATCTTTATAGTAGCAGGGGCGCGTCCAACTATAAAGAAAGCTTGGTTGTGGATATAAAAGGCCAGTCTCGAAAGTACACCACGACTCTTTCTTATCTAACTAGCATAGACCTTTCTGGAAATAACTTACATGGAGATCTTCCCCAAGAACTAAAGAAATTGGAAGGTTTGGAGGTTCTGAACTTGTCAAGAAACCATATCAGTGGCCAGATTCCTGAGAACATTTCGAATTGGCATCAACTTTCATCTCTTGATCTCTCAAGTAATAGCCTTTCTGGTCCAATTCCTCCAAGCATGTCATCATTATCATTTCTAGCATTTCTGAATTTTCCATACAATAATTTCTCTGGCACCATCCCTTATACTGGTTAAATGACAACTTTTCAAGCACCGTCTTATGCTGGGAACCTGGGTCTTTTGTAAAGTGTCCAGGTGAAGGTTCTGAAGGAGGGGGATGCAGAACTACTGAGAATAATAGTGGTGATGAATTCATTGATACTTGGTTTTACTTGAGTGTTGGGCTAGGATTTGCTGCAGGTCTTCTAGTTCCTTATTTCATTTTAACAATGAAAGAAACATGGAGAAATGCCTATTTTGCTTTTGTTGATAAAGTTGCTGCC
The DNA here is from genome assembly GCA_907173295.1 of Fagus sylvatica. Lineage (NCBI taxonomy): Eukaryota > Viridiplantae > Streptophyta > Magnoliopsida > Fagales > Fagaceae > Fagus > Fagus sylvatica. The sequence goes on from OU015762.1 coordinate 5,194,207, forward strand.
AGATTTTTTGAACTCTTTATGTAAGATATCAACTACCTAGTTTGATTGTACTTTTTTCAATTATCTTTTGAACTCTTATGTAAAATATCAACTTCCTAGTTTGATTGTACTTTTTTCAATTATCTTTTGAACTACTATGTAAAATATTGGGCCAGACTTACACCGATTAGAACTTCAAAAGCAATAGGTCAAGGTGTTCCAGCCCCAAACCATGTTAGCCCCATTCTCTTCAAAGTTGATCAATAAGGAAGACACACTGATTGAATTCCACTCTATGGGATAAATGGTTTAATTTTTATTATATAAGTATCAACTTTTAGTACTTATAATCCTCCTTTACTTGATGGAGTTTCAGGCACAGATTAAACCCTCCCACAACACTACTTGAGCCATCAATTTTAACTTATTTAATAGTTCCATTCAGTAAACTTATATTAATAGGAGGGACTTGGCTGTAGTTATTGAATGAAACAAAACAGCCTATTAGTAAGGATAGATCCCCCAACACAAGGTATAATATTGAAGAAAGAAAATCACTCAAGAACCTGAATTTATATCTTAATGAATATATAGAGTTGTCCAAACACTAATTATAGGATAGATGCTAGTTTTAGATAGAAATGAAAAACTTTGGCTCATATTGCTACTTGTTTTAGAGATAATTACTAGGAATTTCTTATCATTTTCAAAATGTTCTCTCTTTAGTGTATATGCTATAGTACCTTCATTTTTATATATGTCATTGAAGTACCATCATTTGGAAGCTAAACTGCCTTAATTCTTTCTCTTTATCTTTTGTTAATGTTTACCTGTTGTAACCATCTAACCATCTTTTGTTAATGTTTATTGTTGGAGCATTTAAAGCTTTGACACTATTTTGTTAGATCAAATTACAGTCTATATGTGAAAACAAGCCCATTGATGGGCATTGAATATCCATGTGGGCTGGACCTATTAAGGTGCTCTCTAACCGACGTGATGTTGTGTTCACAATCACCACATGCATGGCCTTCTTGGTCTCTATATTTACATCATCCTTATTCCTTATTGAATTTTATTTATTTATTTTCTTATAACAAAGATAGATTTTTTGTTAACAAAATTTATACAATGGGTACATCATTAGCAACAATGCTGACTATGCATGATGGAGATTCCTCCATCCAAAGTTTACAATAATCATAAGACAGCATTTAAAACTAGAATGCGAGCTGCATTATTACTCTGTATTGGACAAACAACAAATTGACAAACCCCATAGGTAGATGCCATAGCCTTCAATTCATCAAAACTTTAAAAGCATCAAATTAAAAAAATGTTAAGAATTCATGAGCTTTCTCCATTTTTTTATTGGTAATTTACACACGCACCTAGTGGGTCTTGAATCCACAACCTCACCCTCTAACCAATTATTATGGGAGAAGGAAGTGTCAGTTAAGCTATAGCTCATTGGCAAAGTCATGACCTTTCTCCATTGCTTTACAATGAAAGAAACCCTTACTTTACCCAAGAACTTCATTAGGCTAGAGTTGATTCACTACATAAACACTCTTATTGTTTGTATATCCATTCATAACATTCATCTTAAGATACCCGTTGGTTTTTTTTATGTAGGTGGGATTCGAACTCAGGTCCCTTATAATTTAGGGAAAATCGCACTAATTTCCCCTGAGGTTTAGTGTAAGTGCACTGACATTGCTTGAGGTTTCGAATTATACACTGACCTCCCTTGCTTTTTCTTTTACAATTTCTATTTAATTTGGATTGATTTTAGTATTAACAAGTAATACAGTTTTAGTTAAACTCTACGAAATGATGATGTGTAAAATTGACATTTAAAAAATCAATAAAAAATAAATGAAGATATGTGAAATTGTGAATAAGTCAACAAAAAGACAAACATATTTGATTTTATATTTTATTTAGATATAGATTTAGATGTTGTTGAAATTTAACATTTCTCGAATACATAAAAAGACTAAGACTCTTTTTCAAATACATTTATCGATTACAAAATCTTAGTGACAATATGTGTTAAACTTGTTCATACATAAAGCAATTTTTTTAAATTAAGATTGATCAAATCCTATTTAAAGATATATATATATATATAATAAAAAAAATCCTATTTAAAGTTGATTGTGGCAACCAAATTAGGTGGATTAGATATATCTATAATATCTATAATATAAACTAAAAGCTAGAGCTGAGAGAATTTTTTTTAACCTCTCCAAATCCTTCCAAGTCAGAATCCCTACTTTTACATAATTCCACATCATCCATCCCTCTTTTTCACTTTCTCTCTCACACGTTTTGTTTCTAACTCTCTCTCTCTCACTGCCTATTCCTTTTTCTGATCTCTTCAACTTCTTTACCTCTCTATCTCCCTCTAAGCTCTTCAACTTCCTCCCCCTCTCTCTCCAATTGATTGCACACCCAATCTTGAGAATTCCCCACCATAAATTTCCCAACATTAAGTCCCTAAAATCTACCGTTTCTTTTTTCCCCCACAATCTCCAGCTTAGGTTTTCTATCCCAACGGAAGCTGAAGCATGCCCAGCCTTTCCTCTTCCCCAATTTCACAACCTCTCTCTAATCCTATTTAAGCCCTTCTTATCAATTCAAGCCTCATCTTCTTAGCTTCTCCACAGCCTTCAAACCCCACTTCTCTTTTTCATTACTCGAATCTGGTTCCTAAGCCGCAGTCTCACTTGGGTTTCAACGCTACAAAGAATAATGATTCTAAGGTGAGGTTTTTTCGGTGTTTATTTTTTAATAAAAAATAATAATAAAGATTGGATTTTTATGTGGGTTTTGTGTGTTTGCTATGTGGGTGTTTTTTTTTTTTTTTCATTGGTTTTTGGTTAGATTAGGACCAGAATTATTTGTAATTCAGATAGCTTAATACCTAGGACCACCAGAATTATTTGTTACAGAGGTCCAGTATCTAATGCGTAAGTTTAGTTTCCATGTATTAGCTATTTGTCTAATATTAAAACCTCACTTTTCCTCTACTTTATAGAGATTGATCTTTTTTATTATTCTTTTCGCAATGATTATTAGGAGGTAAAAAAAAAAAAAAACTCACTAAATTTTCAATGGTAGGAGTTGATGTCATTTTGGATCATATTGGAGCATCTTACATTATATATTGCTCTGCTCTTTTTTCCTTTATTTGCTTGCTGGAAATTATGGGAAAAGAAAAAGAGACAGGATTGGGTCTTGCGATTTACCCAATTTAGATTACAATGTATCATTACTGTGCTTTATTTTTTTTCCTCTGTTTTGGGTGCCCTGCGATTGCGGTAGTGTTAGTGATTGTAGGAAGAGACATGGGTAGAGGTGCAGTTGAAGATGCATAATCAGTGGTCGCAGGAGACATTGTAGCTGAGGCATTTGATGAAAGGTTTGTGAAAGAAAAAAAAAAAAAGTAATGACATTAGTCTTTTAATGTCTTTGATACCATGAAAGGTTATGTAATTGCAGAGATTTAGAAGAAAAAAAAAATTTTGGTTTTTTTTATTTTATTGGATTTGTGGGTTCTGATTCATGATGCTGAGTTCCTTTTTTTTCCTTTGCAGATTCTATATAGAAACTGAAATAGTTCACAATTTCCTTTCTCTCTTTTCTGTCATTTATTGGGTTGCATGTTGATTATTTTTGGTTGTGATGTTTCTTTCGGATACTTCTACATCCTGTGATCACCGAGACAGTGATAATTGTTGACGGTGCATGCTTTTCTTTTTCTTTTTTCTGCTTCTGTTTCTTTTGTTTTCTGTTTGTTTATAGGTTGTTTACAGTGAAAAATATCAGTTTTCATTCAATATCCGTAAGTTAGTGTTTATGTTTGCTGAGTTTGTACATCCTACCTATTTGATTAAATGTCTTATAGACATTGGGTTTATGACGTTACTCTGTTTTTTCTCAAATCCCTCTATTTTTTGCCGTGGCTTCTTTAAGGATTTTCCCATCTTGAACATCATGTTTTCTTGCCGTTGCATGCCATATGTTTGGTTAATTTTCAGATTCCAATGATATTGCATTGATGTTTTTTTGAACTATTGGAGCTATCATTTTTAGGAAATAAGGTTGTCATAGTCCCTGGTGCAATGCTGTTGGAGGTACTATCATTTAAAAAAAAAAATAGAATCATGGAGCATGGGTTGATTACTGAAGGAATTTATTCCAAGCTTGGACTTAATTATATCCATCAATCTTTTACATTTTATTTTTAACAAACAAGTTACATTACATGTTAAGAAGTTTTTAAGAGAATGGAATGGAATGGATGGAACATGGTGTATTTTTCCTTTGGTTTATGAATTCCCCTCAAACTGAGATATTCTTGAACTGAATTTTCTCTCACCGATTGCTTTTTAATTCTAATTTTGGTCTTGGGTTAATTAAATTTTTTTTTTTTTTTGCTTTACCAAGTTTGATACAATTATTTGATGAATTTTTCTCTTGATTGGTAGGTTTAATGGAGCTTTCACTGAACATCAGGTGGCAGCATCTTCAAAAGAAACTCTGAGAATGAAAAGAATACACAGAAATGTAAAAGACTGTCAAATTGTGATCCTTGCTGAGGGAGTGTGCAGAGGAAGGGTATGAGTGGGGAGGTGTTTGCTTTATTGCTAAAATTGGAAAGTGTACAAAGACTATTTACAGGTATCTTCTAGGAGGTGGAGTCCTGCTTTTGGAAGAAATTGGCTATGACTTCAACTACTATTGCTCGATTATTTATTAAAGAAAATGTGAAGAATCATTTGTATATAAATGAACATTTCATACATTTATACAAAGTTTATAGATATAGATAGATATTATGCCTTTATATAAAAATTTTCCGTGCAACGCACGGGTTGCGACTAGTGTAACTTAAAACCTGAAGCAGAGAGAAATTTTTTACCCTTCTCAAAACATCGCCACGTAAGAATCTCTACTCCCACATACTTTCACCTCACTCTTCTCTCTCTCTCTCTCTCTCTCTCTCTCTCTCTCTCTCTCTCTCATAGGCTAAGCCTCTTCATCTCCCAACCCTTCATCTCCTTTGCCTTTTCATCTCCCATGCCTCTTCATCTCCTAGGCCTCTTCCCTACTATTTTCTTTCACTTCCTCGACTCTTAACCTCCCTCTCCGTTTTTTTTTTCATACCCATTAAATCACCAATTTACCCAATTGATTGCACCTCACTGATTGCCCAATTGATTGCTCACCGTTACTTTGCCTCACTCATCTACCCATTCTCCTATTTAAACCTATAGTGCCCACTCCCCCAACAACTGCTGATGTTGTGCTCGAGTTTTGTTTTTTCTCCCGATGGTTGTATGGTGGTTTGTGTTTGAAAGGTGCACCCTTTATCCCTTTTTTTTTTTTTTTTTTTTTTTTTTTTTTTTTTGGATTTATAGGTTTAGAGCCTTAGCTTTTGGGTTTGATTTTTGTGTTTTGTGGAATGGTAAAATTGGATTTGTGTGTTTTGTAGAATTGGTGCCTTCTAGAGGAAGGACAATATCACGTTCTATGAGATATGTGATACAATCAGTTCTAAAGTTATGGATACAAAATCACTGACAGCCACTGAATGTAATTCAATGACTTCTACGCCTTATGTTGAAAATAGAGAATTTGACGACACAACAAAGCTCAAGAAAGAAGAAAAAACTTGGATAAGGCAACTAAGATACCTTATGATTTAGGATAGATTACTTTTACTATTGTATTTAGTTTACTATTATTGGTGAATTTTTTGTTTAATCTTTTAAATATTATGTTAGCTACTATCCTGGAAAAAAATCTGTTTAGCCATAAAGCAAGTTCAGTATATGATGCTGATATTCTTAAAGTTTGCAAATAAATTCATTTGTTTTACATATGGATTTTTATAGCCATAAACATGCTAAAACTATTTGATGCAATCCTTCCCTAAGCATATTCTTGCTTTTCCTATGTAGTGGGTTAGGAAAACTTTTCTCCAACCCATTTTCGCAACTAATATCCCAAATATTTTCAATTACAGATTTTTTTTAGAGGAGCCCAATGAAAAGGATTTGAAATTTTATAAATAAAATGTCTGTATTAAATTTTATTAACCCCACATGAAAGCATTATTATATCAATAGCATTGGTATGAAAATAAAATCAAACCAAAAAATTGAAATAATTCTTATTGACTTTATATATATAAAATATTTTTACTTCTTCTACATTCATTTGTTTAATAAAAAACAATAAATTCCATTCAACAATCAATTTAAAAACCGTTGAGGTATCATTGCTACGTACAACAGATTTGACAATTTAAATCCACAAATTACGCCACTATGCAGTTGTGTTAACCCATGTGTAAATATTTGTTTCACCCACCATTAATTAATTCCTTGAGCTATATTACTACTTAAGTAGAATACTAGGAACCAGGCACAAAAACACAGCAGAGCCAATTGCAGTTGTGGTTTTAGGCTTATTACAAATTCTATATCATTATGTTTATAAAATGATGTGTCAATTTTTAAACACACGATCAAAAAGAAAAATATTTAATATGTAGTTGATCTGATATCAATCACAATCATTGTCATTATCTAAAATGTGGATGTATATCTATAAATTATGAATATTTGTGAAAATTGATATCCATGTTAAGTTAGGTAATGTGTGCATATATGTAAGAATATTTATCTTACAATTAATTTATGAAAGAGTTTTTGGTCAAACAAATCTCATGTTCATGATGAGACAATCAGTAAGGAAAATGTTTGGTATAGAAAAAACATTTTATTTTTTTTAATAAAAGAGTATTTTTTAAAGGGATTGGTACTTCAGGCATTTATTATTATTATTTTATTTTCAATAAGTCTAAAATATAATGTTTTTTTTACACACAATTGTTAACGTGATCTATTATGATTAATGCATAATAAAAATGGAGTAAATGATGCCTCCATGAAAAAGTGTTGTTGCTCTAATCATAATTTATCACTTTATGAAGTTGTGAAAAAAATTGTGGGCATTTTGATTGAATGTTCATACTTAAGTTTAACACTATTGATATTGGTTTACTAATTTTTGTCATCTCTTGAAAAAATCTTGTACTAGGATAACATTGGTTGAGTAGGCAAATTGTTCATTTTTTATTGAACTATTTTAATTTTTTTAAAAGGTAGATTGCTAACCATTTAGATACATTTAGATACTTAGTTTTTATTATCGTATTTTGAAGAAGAATCTTCTAAAAAAAAATACAATTAATAATAAGTTTTGGTAAAATCAGTTTTTATTTCTTAAAGAAAATACTTTTAAATTTTGTTATCTATGTTGTGATACTTAATGAAGAAAAAAAATTAAGTTATTAGTCCTTGGTGTGAAAATTCCTTGGTGTGGAAGAAAATAGTCCTTGGTTGAAGAAGAATAACCAATTTTTTACATGATAAAATTTGTCATTGAAATTTATACTTCAATTAATAATATGTTTTGGTAAAATCTAGATTAACTTTAAATGGGTTAACATTAACTTTTAAATGGGCTGAAAATACTTTTAAATGAGCTAAAAGTAATTTAAATTGTAAAGACACTAAATACTAAACTTAAAGCATTTGTAAATATAATTTGGGATAACAATTGATACAAAATTAGAGTGTAATTAAAATATAGTTTTGAATTTCATTGAAGTTTCACTTCTAGTCAATTTGTGGTAATGATAAAGTTTGTGTATATCCATTGTTTTAAACTTTTAATTGATGCTGGGAAACTTCCTACCGACACATTAAGCAACTTAATCACTAGGAGATTCCATAAGGTGGAATTATTGATGGTTGCCTTACAAAAAGTCTTGAGCATTAATAAAGCTACCAATAATGCTGTCAAAAAGTCTTGAGCACTAATAAAGCTACCAATAATGCAGTCAATCTTGGCATGCTCCATTTTGTATCTTTCCTCCTTTATGTCATCATACATGTAACTTTATGTCTCTTTATGCTTTTGAAACCGCGTATGATGAAGAAAAGTCTTACGTAGCCAGACCCACTAATTTGAGAAAGCAAGAAGAAATTAAAAAAATATATAGAAAACACTTAATAGACATTTCTTGAACTTTCACAGAATACAGTAAAGCTCTTCAGTGATCCTAACTCAATTTTCTGTGGAGTATCTCTTTGCTTACCTCATTTCTCAATATTTCCTTTGTTCCTACGAGCAAACCATGTCCATCATTGGAGAGGCTGCTCTGTCCGCTTTCTTTCAAGTGATGTTTGACAAGTTAACATCCCCTGATTTGTTGAAGATCTTTAAGCAAGAGCAAGTTGATGCTGACCTCAAGAAGTGGAAGACAATGTTGCCGATGATCTGTGCAGTTCTGGATGATGCAGAAGAGAAGCAGGTGACAAGCAAGTTCGTGAAGAAGTGGCTGGATGAGCTGGAAGACTTGGCTTATGATGCAGACGACATCTTGGACGAGTTTGCTACTGAAGCTTTGCGATGTAAGTTGGTCAATGCAGAACCAAGCACAAGTAAGGTTACGGAAGTACATCCCTGCTTGTTGTGTGGGTTTCAATCCAAGTTCTATTATGTTTGATACCAATATGCGGTCCAAGATTAAAGAGATCGATACAAGATTGCAAGAAATAGTGACATGGAAGAATGATCTGCAATTGACAGAAAATACTGGGGGAAGGACTAAAACAACAAGTTCTAGAGCTCTCACGACTTCTGTAGTGAATGAAGGTCATATTTATGGCAGAGATGAAGATAAAAAGGCAATTGTCAAGTTGTTACTGAGTGCTGAATCAAGTGATGCCCAACCCTCTGTGATTCCCATACTTGGTATGGGTGGAATGGGTAAGACAACTCTTGTCCAACAAGCCTACAACGACGATGATGTCAATCGTTATTTTGATTTGAAAGCATGGGGCTGTGTTTCTGAAGATTTTAACATTGTAAAGGTGACAAAAGAAATTATACAATCTGTCACTTCTGAACCTTACGATGTTAATGATTTAAATTTACTACAAGTCAAATTGAAGGAAAAGTTATCTGGTAAGAAATTTTTAGTGATTTTGGATGACGTTTGGAATGAAAACTATAATGATTGGACTAAACTACGTTGTCCTTTTGAATTTGGGGCTCCAGGAAGTAAGATTGTCATCACAACTCGTAATGATCGTGTTTCATCAACAATGGGCACTACTCAAGCTTACATGTTGAAGGAGTTGTCAAATGATGCTTGTTTGACCGTATTTACGCAAAATGCATTGGGAACAAGAGATTTTAGTGCACATCCGGAACTTGAAGAAGTTGGACGAAAAATATCAGAGAGATGTAAGGGCTTGCCTTTAGCAGCAAAAGCTCTCGGAGGCCTTTTACGCACTATACATGATCGTAATAAGTGGGAAGATGTGCTAAATAACAAGATATGGGATATGTCAGATGAGAATAGTGATGTTCTTCCAACTCTTAAATTAAGCTATCTTTATCTCCCTTCACATTTAAAGAGGTGCTTTGCCTATTGTTCACTATTTCCAAAGGATTATGAATTTGAAGAAAAAGAGCTAGTCTTGTTATGGATGGCAGAAGGTTTGGTTCAAGAAACAGAAAGAAAGCCGATGGAAGAACTTGGTTGTGAGCATTTTCATGATCTATATAGGAGATCATTTTTTCAACAATCAAGCAGCAATGAATCACTCTTTGTTATGCATGATCTCATCAATGATCTAGCTCGATGGGCAGCAGGAGACTCATGCTATATTTTGGAAGATACAATGGGTGGTAATAAGCAATCCAAGATTTCTACAAAGGTACGGCATTTCTCTTACACTCGACAATATTATGATGGTATCCAAAAGTTTGAAGACTTCCCCGAAGATATGCATCTACGAACCTTCCTGCCACAACCATTAAAAAAGAGGGGCTACTTAACAAATCATGTTCCTAGTTGTTTATTGCCAAAATTAAGATACTTAAGGGTATTATCTTTAGGTGGATATGAAATCGTTGAGCTACCCGATTCAATTGGTAATTTGAAACATTTAAGATACTTCAACCTTTCCAATGCTAAGATTAGAAGTTTACCAGAATCAACAAGTTCTTTATACAACTTGCAGACATTGATATTGAAAGGTTGTTCTCGTCTCATTAAGTTACCGGAGAAAATTGGGAATCTAGTCAATCTTCGACATTTGGATATTACAAATGTGAATTCAATTAAAGAGATGCCGGTGGGAATAGAAGAATTAAAGAGCCTACAAACACTATCTAATTTTGTTGTGGGGAAACATACTGGATCCAAGATAGGAGACTTGATGAACTTGAAGTTTCTTCACGGAAGACTTTGCATTTCAAGATTGGAGAATGTGCTTGATGCTGAGGATGCAAGAAGGGCCAACTTAAATGGTAAGAAGAATTTAGATGCATTGGCGATGAAATGGGAGTCTGCAGATGATGATTTACAAGATGCAAAAGTTGCGATAGATGTTCTTGACATGCTACGCCCTTGGACAGCGATGAAAGAACTTTCAATTGATGGCTATGTTGGTGAGAAATTCCCAACTTGGTTGGGACATTCTTTGTTTTCTAATATGGTGCACCTAAGAATTGAGAGATGTAGAAAATGCACATCATTACCTGCAATTGGACAATTACCATCTTTGAAAGACCTTGTCATTATAGGAATGGCTAAGGTGCAAAGCGTTGGTCCTGAGTTTTATGGGGTAAGTGGCTTGAAACCTTTTCAATCTTTGGAGACACTTCACTTTGAGGATATGCAGGAATGGAAAGATTGGATTCCTTGTGGAGATGAGTATGAAGAATTTTCTTGCTTGCGTGAGCTTTCTATCTCTCATTGCCCCAAATTGCAAGGAAAATTGCCCTACCATCTGCAATCATTGGAAAAATTTTGTGTTCGTAAATGTGAGGAATTGGTTGTTTCAATTCCAAGCCTTCCAATGCTTCATGAATTAGAAATTGTGGGATGCAAAGAGGTGGTTGCGTAGAAACACGGTTGAGTTATGCTCGCTAAAGTCAATTGTTTTTTCTATTCCAGATCTAAAAAGCTTGACAGAGGAGTTCATGCATGGGTTAGTGAAGGTAGAAAATCTGACGATAGATGATTGTAAAGAGATGACGTCTATGTGGCAAGACAAGCTCATGTTCCTTGTAACGCTAGATATCCGATCGTGCCCAAGTCTCATCACCGTCAGCTTGATGTCCACGATAAGGACACTGAAAATTGAAGATTGTAGTGCTCTGAAATCCTTGCCAATGTCCAATTGTACATGTCTGGAAGACGCAACTATTACGGAATGTAATTCTTTGACGTTCATTTCAAGAGGCCAACTACCTTCAACTTTGAAAAGGCTAGTGATAAGAAATTGTGTGAAATTGCAGTCGGTGGTAGACGTGGCAGAGGCTCCTTCTTCTTCTTCTTTATTGATTAATGAGGAGAATCTTAATACATCTCTTCTTGAGCAGTTGGTGATTATTAATTGTCCATCTCTAAAATTCTTGTCATCAAGAGGCGACCTACCTGTCACGCTTAAAATCCTTCAGATTTGGGAATGCTCAGAGCTGACATCCTTATCATCAAGTGGCCAGTTACCTATAGCACTCAAACACCTTTATGTATAGAGTTGTCCAAAGCTGGAGTCAGTAGCAGACAAGTTACACAATAATATGTCTCTTGAACGTCTTGAAATCAGGAATTGTGAAAAGCTTAAATCCTTACCGGAGGGCCTACACAAACTCTGCCACCTCATTGAGCTCACTATATGGGAGTGTTCTAGTCTTGTTTCCTTCCCGGATGGAGGGTTGCTACCCACCAGTTTGAGAAAGCTTTGGATCTCAGATTGTGAGAAACTCGAGGCCTTGCCCAACCCTATTCACAACCTCACCTCTCTTCATGATTTAAGAATATATAATTGTGGAAGCATCATATCCTTTCCGGAAGAGGGTTACCCCACCAACCTAACATCACTTAGGTTGATAGGGGTGAATATCTGTAAGCAAGTATTTGAGTGGGGATTGCACAGACTCACGTCTCTTACATCTCTCTACATTGAAGGTGGATTTCCGGATTGGCAGTCGTTTCCTTCTGAGGAGGAAGATGGGAAGATGATGATGACGTTGCCTACCTCTCTCACCACCCTCCAAATCTGGAGCCTTCCAAATATAGTATCCCTATCCTCCAAGGGCTTTCAAAACCTCTCTGCTCTTCAACAACTGGAGATCCGGCACTGCCCTAAACTCGAATTCCTCCCAGAGAAGGGCCTGCCTCCCTCACTTCTGGTACTTCAAATTATATATTGTCCTCTGCTGAAACAACACTGCAAGAAAGGCAAAGGGCGAGAGTGGTTAAAGATAGCCAACATCCCTCTCGTTCTGATTGATCACAGGCACGTCTATGAGGTGGAGGAGGAGGAGCAGCAATAATAGTGTAAAACAGAGAGGAAAAAGTAAACATATTTACTCCTTCCAGGTACAACATTCCCTCCCTCTGCATATTTATACAATACCATTTTTAAAAATCTGATCCCTAACCCTAGCTAATTCTTGCAGTGCTGCAACAGACCCTAGCTTCTGAAATCCCTCTGCATATTATTCTTTTCTTTTAACAATCATACTTCGGGCACATTGATGTTTTTGCTCAACAATATGTCTTATATTGTTCATCATAGTGGGTTTTGTGGGCATGTACATGTGGGATTCATATTTGAGATAAATTTCTTAGAATTATATGAACCCTTTATGCCTAAGGCACCTAACTGTTTGATGAAATGCTTGAAAGTGATTGTATAATGGAATTTGATGATTGCAGGTTATATATCGTGTCTTGGAACATGATAATCAGTGCGTTTGAACAAAGCAGCAGGATGGCTTTTTAATACTATGCCTCAGTGGGGTGTCATTTCTACCAAAGATTATGCCTTGCACATATCATCGAAGCATTGTAACCTGTGCACAGCAGGATGGCTTATATTAGAATGTAATAAATAATCTTGACCATTCCATAAGTTTTGCTGATCTTGACCATTTCATTAGACCGCAAGAGCACTTAAGTTTAAATAGGATCTCTCATTATTAGATATGAATTTATTGAATCAAATTCCATTATTAATTGGCTCTCTATTTGGGTGGAGAGATGCTCTACGGATGCTCATATTTTTTCTTCAATTATTGTTGTTATTGCAGCTACTCTTAGGGCTATTTGGAAAATCAGGAATATGTCCATGCTTGAAGGAGTCTGTCAATGCTTCTCAAGCTCTTAACTACTGCAAGCACATGGTCATGATCTGTCAAGAAGCAATGGCTGGCAATCATTCTCTAAGAAGATGTAAAGCTCCTGTGTGCAATTGGAATGTTTTTTTGATTGTCAAGAGTGGCAAGTGCTAATTTTGGTGGAAGTTGGTATCAAAAGAGAGCGTCTCTGGTGAGGTGCAAGCTTTCTATGAAAAGATTATAGTAGGCTGTTATGATTGGATGCCTTAGAAGAAATCTGTATCCCTTTGTCAGACAATTCGTGAAGCCTATCCTTTGTACTTGTGAAAGGCATGTTGGCTGCACTTTTATTTACCAGTAGCTCTGAGGTTTGCAGCCTTTGTTGTGGAAAACAAACACAAAGCTGGGAGATACAAGCTATTAAGGAAGACACTGCTAGCTGTGTTGCATCTGCGATTTTCTAAGCTGGTTTCGTCAAGTCCCTAGGCCAATTCTCACCAATGCTCATCAGCTTGTGAGTTCTGCAACTTACTCTTTGATGCACATAGCCTAGTCTTCTTTTTTATGCAATTTTATGTTAAAAATTGTATATACTAATGACATTTTGTTTTCTGTTTTTTGACTGGGTTAAAAAAAAAAAAAAGAAAAAAAAAAAAAAGCCCTATCAAGCTTACCAGTTTACAGAATATAGTTATGGATGCGGTTGACTTGCAACTAGTTTGACTAATGGGTTGAAAATTGTTCTTTGAAACTTTAATTTCAGCAAATCATATAATCTTGACTTAAAGAATCATTTGTACAGCATTGCACATTGTGATTAAAATCATAGCTTTAAGATCTACCACTATGGTGAAAACTGTAATTTACTATCTAGTAAGACTGATCATTTTTATTTTTATTTTTCTCTTTCATAATTTATCTTGATACTGAAAGCACAAAAATTTTATCTTTGATTTGAAGTTTTATCCAACTCAATTTAGATATGAGATTTAGATGGAAATGGGAAACTTTGGCTTTGTCACACAATTTTTGAAGCCTTACCCTATGTACTTATGAAAGGCGTGGGGGCTGCACTTGTACTTAAGAAAGCTGAGGTGAAGCTCTTAAAACACCAAGCTGCGAGATACGAGCTGTAAAGATATTGCTGTGCTGCATTCCCAATTTTCTAAGCTCTGGTTTCATCAAGCCCTTGGCAAATTCTGACTAATGCTCATCAGCTTACCAATTCTGTAGCTTCATCTTTTTTATGTTACTTTTACGTTAAACGTCATATGTATTAACGACATTTTGTTTTGCTGCTTTTTGGCTTGGTATCCACACAAAAAAAGGGGCCCTATCAAGCTTATCAAGTTACAAAATCTAGTTAGGGATGCGGTTGAGTTGTAACCAGTTTGACCAATGTGTAAAAAAATTTCTTTGAGACTTCATTTTCTGCCATCAAGTCTTTGCTTAAAGAATTATTTTGAATTAATATTTACGTGTAGTGTAGTGTAACTCTTCTTTAACATTACACCATTTAATAATTATTTATTGAATTAATATTTTCAAAATTACGTGTTCTCTATACTCTTAACATACATGTCAAATTTCTTGTCAATAAGATATTATTTACTTTTTTATTTCATAAACTCATATTTTCTATACAATTTTAAAATACAAATTCTTGTAATTTAAATATTTATGGATGACATAGTTATTGATGTCTAAATATCTTGATATTTTACAAGCATGCAAATTATAAAGAGGCAATTTAATCCAAAAATGCATTTGTTAAAAAAAAATAAAAAAATAAATAAATCAAACTATATATATATATATAGAAAATACTTTAACTACCCTTTAATGTTTGGACCTAATTCCTTTGTACATAATCTCTCTGCAATTTATTTAATGTTGCACCTAGCACATGTTATTCCCTTTGTGATTTATTTACTGGTTAGCAATAAAGTTTTATATCTTTCACTTTACCAAAAAAAAAAAGACATTTCTACATACTCTCTCTCTCTCTCTCTCTCTCATTTCATGGAAAAGGTTATAGACTTTCAGTTCTTATAGCTTGTTATTATCTATTCTGTGTGTGATAGCAAAAGGTTTTTTATGTAATGGTGTTGCATAGTCAGTGCAAAACAAGAGAGAGAGAGAGAGAGAGAGAGAGAGAGGCTTTGCTATAAACAATAAAGTCGAGATAAGAAAAATATTAAAAGTTCAAGATTTGTTCATTTAATTTTATTTCCGTTTGAACTCATCACCAAGCTAAATTACATGTCCACAGTTTGATTTAATTTTTTGTCAAATAATCTCATGCTTGTTCAAAAGATATTTGATTAACTTATATTTTCTTCGTATATAGTAAAACAATGCCACGACAATTTTTCTATCTCTTCACAAACATATACTAATAATTAATAATTAAATTATAGTTAATATTATATTATTTGAGTTGAGTATATAGAATTATATTCATTTATAAAATTTTAAAAATTATATTCACCAATCTTATATTTATAAAATTATATATAATATTTTCTTAAACGAATGAGTACACGGAGTGAGAAGTGGTGTCACAGAGAATGAGTGGAGTAGAGAAGGTGGTGTGTGTTACCGGAGCATCTGGTTACATTGCTTCATGGCTGGTCAAGCTCTTGCTTCAACGTGGCTACAGAGTGAAAGCCACAGTTCGTGACCCAAGTCAGTAAACTTAAAACTCTCTCATTTCACAAACTTTGAGATTTTCTTTGCAAATTACACTTGGGTTTTCATTCTTAACCAATGTTTTTTGCTTATATTCACTGAGAAGTGAGAACCCAGTTTAGTTTTTGACTAATATGATGGTATATTGGTATGGTACTTGACTTTTTGTTTAAGTAGTTGATTATTTTCCTTTATTGTCTTTATTGGATCAAGTTCTAACATTTAATGAGTGTGGCAAGCTTCATATATGAGAAAGCAATGTTTTTTCTCTCTTTAATGTTTGAAATGACCATGTTTGAATTATATATCAAGAAGGTAAATTATGCTTGAATTTTGTTTAAAAATGTAAATTTTAAGAATTGTATTGAAAATTTAGTTCCTACTTGAATCAATTTAATGAAAAGTCTGATTTTTTACGTTTAGGTAATCAATCCGATGATTTCCCAAGTTTGCTTTGCTGATGACTTCCTAGTAATCACTAAAATGAGAATATATTTTTCATTTTTGGGATTAATACTTGAAAACTTTACTTGTATCTCAGAAAAATTTGATATTTGAGAAGCAAAATATAGAGTATGGTATAAACAGTTTATGGGTTCTGCTTTAAATGTGTGCCACAGGTGATCCGAATAAGACGGAGCACTTACTTGCGCTAGATGGAGCTAAGGAAAGACTTCATTTGTTCAAAGCAGACTTATTGGAAGAAGGATCTTTTGATTCTGTGGTTGATGGATGTGAGGGTGTTTTTCATACGGCATCTCCTTTTTATCACATTGTCACTGATCCACAGGTACACTCTATCTCACTTAAAATGGATACTGCAAATTTCATGTAGTATGGCAGCAATGTTTCAAAGGATGATTAGTTTTTGTATAATGCTTG
>OU015762.1:5211060-5228560 GCA_907173295.1 Fagus sylvatica
AATTTACAAACTTTAACAAATCCTTATCATTTTTTGAGACATTTTGCAAATATTAACTCAATTTTTACTAACAATCACAAAGGCCATTATTTACAAAAACTAACTAAAATTAATATTTTATAACACACAAATTACAACAATAAAGAGAATTAATCTCAAAAGTAAGAGAAATTACAAAAACTAACTAAAATAATATTTGATAACACACAAATTACAACAATAAAGAAAATTAATCTCAAAAGTGAGAGAAATTACAAAAACTAACTAAAATAATGTATTATAACACACAAATTACTACACTAAAGAGATATAATCCCAAAGATAAGAGAATTTACAAACTTTAACAAATCCTTATCATTTTTTGAGACATTTTGCAAATATTAACTCAATTTTTACTAACAATCACAAAGGCCATTATTTACAAAAACTAACTAAAATAATATTTTATAACACACAAATTACAACAATAAAGAGAATTAATCTCAAAAGTGAGAGAAATTACAAAAACTAACTAAAATAATATATCATAACACACAAATTACAAAACTAAACAGAATTATTCCCAAATGTGAGAACATTTACCAAGTTTGACAATCTTTAAACATTTTATGAAACATTTTGGAAATATTTACTCAATGATTACTAACAATCACAAAAGCCTAGTATTTATAAATTTTGACAAACATTACACAATTTGACAAATTCTAAACAACATTAGACACAACTTATATCACTTATGAGATAAAATATCATATTTGACAAACATTAACAATTTATTACTAAAATTTTATTAATAGACACTAAAATCCATATAGCCACCGAACAAAATTGAAATAGGAATTGTCACCCATTACATGTTTCGAGAAAACCTTTACAATCTTAAATAATGTTTTTACCAAGACAGAGAGATTTTACAATACGTACGACATATTTACATCTAATATCAAAATTATTACATTCTCTAACTCAAACCATACTAAGTCTCACTAAATCCCTAAAATATATGAAAATTATTAAATTTACAAATTTTGACAGATTATATATTTTGACAAACTTTAAACAATATTAGACACAACTTATATCACTCATGAGATAAAATATCATATTTGACAAACATTAACAATTTATTACTAAATCTTTATTAATAAACACTAAAATCCATATAGCCCCTAAACTATTGAACAATACTTCACAACAATTTCATGTTCGTACAAATAGCTTACAAAAGATCACAGAATTATGTCAAATTATTTATGAGTTTTATCAAAATAATTATGGCCTTTAATTATAATTAATTATAATATTAAACCTTTGCAATTTTGAAAAACAAAATTCAAAATATGCATGACATTTAATTATATATATCTCCCTAAATTATTATGTTAATATAAGTAAAAATAAGAACATTTTAAATAAATATTTTATGGACATGTGTGTTTGGGGGGGGGGGGGGGGACAGAGTTTACCTCCAAATGTATTATCTAAAAAAGTGACATGACTTGTTAAAAAAGTCAGGCGACTAAAAATACACGTGACTTATCTATTTAATAGCCACGTAGTAGATTGGAGGATAATTCCTTTCAAACCGGATTAAGGTAAACTATTTCCTGTTTTGGAGTGAACGTTTTAAATATCTCAATTTACGTTAGGGTATTTTGTTAAGAAAACTCACTTTGATTCCAATTAGTAATTTTAATTCGATAAGAAGTCTATTTTAATTTTAATTTTGTAAGAGACATTATTAATTGAAATCAATGAATAATTTAGAAAAATTATAAGATGTGAAGGGTATTTTTGGTAGTTCATAAAAGTAGACATGAGGGGAGCAATCCTTTTAATAGTAATAATTAAATAACAACACCCAATACTTGATATGATTATAATAATAATAAAAATGATAATTAAATACAAATAAAATCAACAACAATACTAATAATAGTATTAAAAATATTAGTTTTGAAATTTTTTTTATGATTATAATGAATATACAAATAACAACACCCACCTAACCACTCCGTTTATTCGGCAAACCAAATTCCTTCGTCTTGGGTGCCATAAGTGCAACAACACTAGTTGGACCTATCTCAGACAAACCTTTAGAAAATTATAAATATTATACTAAGAAAATAAAAAACAAATGATACACATCCGAAGAACTATGACAATTAAATAAAAATTAGTAAAAAATTATCACTTTTGAATAAATGTCAATCAGTATGATACTAATACATATAATAAGGAAAAAAAAAAATTCTTGCCTACCCACATAAAGCATAATAGTAGTAAAATTATCGATCGGTTTTTACACTGTACAATTTCTGGAAAAATTTGCGATCGATCGCGAAATTTCAAAGGAGTTTGTTGCGATCGATCGCTTTATTTACTGTACATTACTATTCATTACTGGTCATTTTCTCTCCAGTGAATTTTGCGATCGATCGCAAAAAATTCCTTTGAAATTTTGCGATTGATCGCTTTATTTACTGAACATTACAGGTCATTTTCTTTACAATGAATTTTGCGATCGATCGCAAAAAATTCCTTTGAAATTTTGCGATCGATCGCAATTTTTTTCCAGAAATTTACAGAGAATAAACCGATCGATCGCAAATTTTTCCAGAAATTGTACAGTGTAAAAACCGATTGATCGCAAAAAATTCCTTTGAAATTTCTTGATCAATTCTTTTTTACAAATTTTTCGATAGATCTTAATTTCTCTACAATCATGAAATCCATAAAGTAATGATGTAATATTACGCATATTTTTTTTATTTAACATAATCATTTATTATCATTTAAAATTAAACATCGTACTTATATTTGTTAGGCACATTCAGAACATTATTCAAGCAAAAATCACTTTTGATATTAGAGTGATTAACGTTGACCCAATAGTTAGCAATTTGCCACCAAAATAAGAAGGTAGGCTGTATTTAAAAAAAAAACCAATAACTAGATTTTCATTTTCTCTTTTCCATTCACCCTATTAAAAAAAAATATTTTTTCTCCATTGCTATCACCTGATTTCTTTTTCTTTTTTTTCAATCAAAGAAAATATAAATAGAGATGAAGAAAAAAATAGTCTACACAAAAAAATAACAAGCAAAAGACTTCCAGAGCCTTTTGAATATCTCTAGCCATAGCAACATTTTAGTCAATTGCCATAAATTACACCATTTATTTACATGACACCAGAAACTAACATTTGTACACAATTGCATTCATTCCAACCCATTGCATGAGACAATAATCAATAATTGCTAACTTTACTATTTCATTTCGAGTAAAATAACTAGAAGAAAAAATGAGTCACATAGTGATCGATATACTAATTCAAACTAAAAATAAATTGAGTTAGACTGTTGGTAAACACCAAAAACACTAACAAGCAAAATTACAACAAAATTCCAAAATCTTGTAGAAACCACATTCTGCTCCTGCCAAAGACACTGCATCAAACAATGTGGCACAACCCTCCAAAGTACAACAAGAACTTCTAGATGGTCATTCTAGCATTTAATAAGTGCCTGCAACAATAAATCAACACTAGTCAAATCTTCTAAGATGAAAAGCTTAGATATCGTTTGGATTAGCAAGAACACATAATTGTCAACCAAATATGGAATTAAAAAACAAAATGCATCAAACTAATTTCACTAAGATATTACCCAACAAAAAAGTTTGTAAATTCTCTTATCTTTGGATTATCATCAAAATATTCAACTAGTAACCCAACCAAAGCCAACTTTAATAGTTGTTACTTTCCACAAAATAAAACCCACCCAAAGATTCAGCCATAACCCTTCAGAACCAGATTTCAAAATCCCCAATTTCTATCACTCCACTTTTGATCAGGGACATTTTCATATTCGCAAGCATATCAGGCTTAACTATTCTATTCGTCGCAAAGCTAGTACCAGAGACTAAGGGGCAAACACTTGAAGAAATACAAACAGCTATGAACCCATCCTCAGTAAGGTAAACTAAGGATTCCTTTATGATAGTAGAAATCCATCATGTAATTACAGTTAAGATTCTTAACCTCATAGCTTAGCAATTCACATCCACTATCGAAGAAGTCATAGTTCAAACAAGGTCATTGGCCACTAAGAAAGAATGAAGGCATTGATATAATTGAGGCCTATACACATAATAATTTTCTGTGAAATATAGACTTAAATTTCATCTCAACTCAAATTCATCCTTACACCCTTGTCCATGTCCCCTGTAGTACATATCTGACACATTTCAACTATATTGGAGAATGACTTCTTATTAGGACCAAAATACACTAGGAGCATCTTAAGGATTAAAAAATATACTAACACAAAAAAATAAAAAAGCAAACAAGCTAAACTCTTAGAAGCTTACTTGTGAACAGTCTCTTTGACGATTCCCAACAAACCAAAAACACCACTAGATCTGCAAAAATCTCAAAAGGGTTAATTTCTAACTATCTTAATTATTCAAAAATAAATAAATAAAATACAAAAACAAAAACAAATCTATACCCAGAACCAGATCAGTGAACTCCCATCCATACCACACAAAAAGAACCCATTTATCAGATTAAAAGAATTGAAACACGAAACCTCACAAAACATGAATATTATAAATAAAATAAAATAAAGAAAATTAAGAATAAGAAATGCAGAAAAACCCAATTATCCCTAGGAGTATTCTCCCTACCGAAAGAGAGCAAATCACCTATCTTCTTTTTCCACACAAAACCCAACTTCTCATCACAAACCAAGCCAAGGATTGTATTTCAACTCATAAAACCCACCCCTCCGAAGCTGAAACCACCATGATTGGTGGTTGAACCATAAAAAATAAAAACAAATTGGGAAAAATAAAAATTCGTGCCATTTCGCACAAAGGAAGCCATACCAGATCTGGAACGTCCCATTTCGCAAATCCACCAATCACGCTGACTGAACCCCCAAACACCAGCCACCGAGTCTCACACCCATCAGCCCAAACTCCGACCAAACCCACTCATCCACCGCCTACAGGCTCGAGAAATATCGAACTATCCACCGCTGCTACAAAATCACAAATCGGCGCCAGATCCAACCCGGAGCTAGAGAGAGAGATACCGAGCAAAAGAGGGACTCGGTGAGGCGAGATGAGGTTAACAGTGGGGCTGGGTGAGCGAGCTTCAGAGCTGGCCATGGCGGCCTGGCTCGATCTGGTGTGAAGAAGAAAGAGAGGAAATATGGGTCTTAGGGTTTGGTTTAGGAAAAGAAGAACGAGAGAGAGAGAAAAGAGACGGACAAAAGAAAAAAGAAAAAACAAAAGAGAAAGCCAAACCGGTTGCAACCGGTACCCATTCTCCACTTATTGGCATCCAACGGTCCAAATCTTCTCGAATTTTTTAAGAATATCCAACGGCTTAAAAGCCTTTGGTTGGACCGTCCCCCCGTTTCACTGTAGGTTGGACTTAAGTAGTACTATTCAAAAGTAGTATATACAGTAAGGTTAGAGAGAATGGATAAGGAAAGAACAAGGCTAATCTGATGAGTGTGTGAGTGGCGAGAGAGAGAAATTGACTTGCCGTAGACGTAGACGAGAGCTGAGGAGCGAGATCGAGATGGTGAGAGGCTGCTATTCTCCGAATATCACTGTTTACATATATTGTGAAGAAAAAATGAAAAAAAAAATCAGTAAACACAACACTTAAATCGTAAATGTAGTGAAAAAGTTTTCATTTGAAGAGATTAAGCTACTGACTGTAAAGAGAGCTGAGGAGCGAGATGGTGAGTAGCTGCTGGTTTTGTGCTCAACGAGAGAGAAGCTACTGGTTTTGTGCTCAGCGAAAGAGAGAGATATATATAGCACTGTAAATGTACTTTTTGAGAAAAAAAAAAAAAAACAAAACTAGAATGCATATGATAGACTCCGTTCCAACCCATCTCACTAGGAGTCTAGGACCACCCACGTCCAACAAATGGGAATAAAGCAGGCAAAACCGCTACCAGCTTGCATTGCATTCCTAGTATGAAACAAACAAAAAATATATCACTATCAGTTTTTCTCAAATATTCAAAAGAAAAATTGAAGGACAAAGAAAAGGAAATTGCAACTAAGATAAATGGGATCCATAGTTTTTAATGAAGTGAAAGAATAGAATTGGAGAGAGTATCAGATGATATATAAATGGGATCCATAATTTTTTTTTTGTGTGTGTGTGGATATGCACATGTTGTGAACAACCTTGATCAGTGGGATGGCTGCAGTACGCCATAGGGGGGAGCATGAATCCTAGTGTCAGGGATATGATATATTATAATTAATACATAATTAAAATAGTGTTAATGTTAATGATCATGTGAAAATAACATTACTTTAATCACGATTTGTCACATTAATAAATTAGAAAAAATTGGAAAAAACAAAATTATATATCTAGCATTGTTCAATAAAAATGTTACTTCAATTACCACTTATTGATAGGAAAAAAGATATAAAAACAAATTGTATATCTAACATTGTTCAGTAAAAATGCACACATAACATATGGTATATTGGATATATATAATATAATATAAAAGAAATTGCACTGAACTCATGCAAAAAAATTGTTGTAACATGTCACGTGGAAAAAGAGGTATAACAAGCTCATGGAAATTCTACTATGTGTGTGATTTTTTTGAAAATGGAGCTTCTTTTTCATTCAAACAGAAGTTTTCCCAGTTATGATGCATCCCTCGGTCTAGATGCTAATTAAGGCAAAGAGTTGAAGTGTCAAATCCAAAAATGGCACATCACTTGAAAGTTGAATACATAAAATATAATTTTAAATTTTTATTTTTAAAATTTTTGTTTTAGTGTATGTTATGCAAGTGCAAACTCAAGACTGTACTCAATTATATATGCTCCCACCAATATATATACATATTCTAGGAACATAATTTATATCAATATTCTAGAAACATAATTTATTAATTATTTGAATATCTAATGGACATTGTGTCCTTGTAATTATTTTTTTTTTTTTAAATAAAAAATTATTTTGATTCAAAAAGCTAGTCATGACAAAATAAAGTGCCACCTTGCTCACACATTTAAATTCCATGACATGGCTAAGAAGAGAACCAATTAACACTAGTGTAGCCCTTATTTAGCAACAAAAAAAAAAAAACACTAACGTGGCCATTATTTATCAAAAAACAAAAAAACACTAGGGAAGGCACTAAAAGAAAGGCTTCTCTAAAACTAAGTTGGTGTGAAACAAGTTTGATCTAATTACATGAGTGAGAAATGTACAGCCAATAATCAAAGACACAGAGGACATTGAAAAGAATCAATTGGAATGCTCATGCAAAAATGCAATCTCTTCTCTTTAATTTGTTTGCAGTTGCCCTCAATTGCAACTCTAGTTCAAGACATTCCTCATTGCATGTGCCCATTGGCAAAGGAGGAGAAATGGGACAATGACTTGTAGGAAATTCCGAAATTGGGACGCCTATAAGAAATATTGACATCCATGAACTTATTAATGTCCTTTGTCACGAGTCATAGCATTAATATATTTATTGAAATATTTTTCATGGAAGCATATTTTACAAAAAAGTTTTTACCTTTTTGTTTTCAAATGTTACTACTCCATCTCGGGAATGAACAGACCAGAAAGTGAAAATGAGTGACCTGAAGGATTGGTTCCCTCCAGCCCATTTTGTATCTTGCTATCTATTTTAATTTTCTTTAAAAATATATTCACTTAGCCAAAAAAAAAAAAAAAAAATCTAAATTATAACCTTTAAATATAGATGTATTATCATTTTCGTCTTTAAAATTTATATTTTTTCATTTTAGTTCTTAATGTTCATTTTGTTATAAATATGATCATTCCAGTTACTTCGGCTAAAAAGTAGCCATTGAATACTTTTAAAGCAACATAATTTTTTTTTTAAAAATTAATACTAAAAAAATTACTTACATTCTACTTAAAAAATAAAACTAATTAATTTTTTTATTTAAAAAAAATATTTCCTCTCTCTCAATCGCCTTTCTTTCCTAGACCGATCTCTCTCATCTTTGAGTACCATTGTGAGGCGATGGCGGCATCAAGACCTACAAGTTTGTGGCATTAAGTTCACGACTCAAAGCTTGGGCTCACAACAATAAACTCGTTCTTCCTCACTGATCGTGGCTAATAAACGTTGACCTAACGTCCTCCCTGTAAGTTCAAGCAGTGTGGGTGTGGATTTGTAGATTTGCAATCAGATTGTTGTCAATTTGGATGGTGGCTAATTGGTTACATTTTAGTTAAGTGGATCGATTTCAAGTTGTTGAGGTTTGGTTGTTGTAAGAGACTACGACCTCAGGTTTCACTTGAACGGATTAGGTTGTGTCTTAATGGTTTTTAAAGTTGTGGTTCAATTGACAATATTTTACCCCTAGATTGAGAGTTTAACATTGAATTGAAGTCACTAAGTTTATTATTTAAAAGAAAAAATAAAATACATCATTTTTTATTTTTATTTCATATGAAATATAAAGTTTACATCATAATACAATACAAAAAGGAAAATTACGTATTCTTGTTCCTAAATACAATCTATAAGGACATTAATATAAGAACTTGTATAAATATTGAAAATTAAAATGAAAAAAAAATAATAATAAAACTTTAAAGACAAAAATGATAATTTACTAAAATTGAATGATATAATTTAAATTAAAAAAAAAATCAAAATGCAAAGAGAATATTGACTTGCCAGTTGCCAATACTCTATAGGCTGCAAGTGCCAGAATGTGATCATTAACTGTCTTTTGGATTTTAGTAAATAACCAACGCTAAGGGTGAAGTTGGTAATTTTCAGCGCAGGTATCTTTTAATAAAAGTGATCATTGACTGTCTCTGTCTCACTGATATATTTAAAGCAACTTCCTGGTCCACTGCTCCTGTCTGAGTCAAACTAGCCGAAACAAAAAAAACGCGGAGGCACAGTAAAGTGGGTTTTTACGCAAACACGTACATATTGTACTCAGTTGACAGGTGGATTCTTTTTCGGCTAATGGAGGAGCTGCTTGAGGGATGGTCAAATTTTAAATAAGATATTATATTGAAAGATCATTTAAATAATATTTATTTAATTTTTGTCAACTATTTTCTATTCCCTTGAATTAACCAATGATTATTTGCATAGTTAAATTGCATACAACATGGAATTGACAATGGTCAATGGTAAACAAACAAAATTTAAGAATTGATATAAAATCAACACATAAAAAGTTAAGGATAATGTGACATTTAAATATTTTTTTTATACTACAAACCGTAGCCTGTTAGAAATAGTCTACAACATATACTAGTGCTTCTAGTCATAATTTAATTACCACTTATTCTCTCAACTATCAAGACACTGTTTCCTTCTTTTGCTTGTTATATATATTGATAACCAAAAAAACATTGCATATATATGGGGCAATAATCTAGATTGTAGCTGTAGGGCTATTCAAACAATAAAATCAATCATGCAGATTTATTTCAACAGCCACCATAAATTTCCCTATCAAAATTGCTATGCATTATTGTATATATTTACTTTTCACAAAAAGCATGTCTATTTCGCTACGTACATAAGTACAAGAATATAGTACATAACGTTGAAAACATTAGAAAATAATATCAATTGAGCTAGCTTGCCCAGGATCAAAACTTCATGCAAAAAAAAAATATTCTCATCTGTTTTCGTATTTTCTGATTTGGGATTTACCTTGGAGAATCCAAATCTGATTTCTTTGATTTGGCTTGTATAGTTGCATCCTCTCAATTTTTTTTTATTTTATTATTTTGTATTTACTTTATGGTTCTAATAAAACCAAAGAGTTGATAATAATATATAATATTGATTACATATGTCGCTATTTTCCACGTTGTCAGTTCAATATATATGTATGGTAATGATGATACCTTTAGCGGCCTTTTGGCTAAGATCAAATGTATGGTAATGATGGAATTGCACTTCTTTTGAATTTTGATGTTGTAATTTTGGAATTGGGAACCGTTATGCCTTGCCTTTGCGAGTTCAATCTATATGTGATTCCCATATATAAATGTACAACATTTTATCAAACTGTTTGATTGTTGCATTAGCATCATGTAAAAAAAAAAAAAAAAAAAAAAAAACAAATCATGGAATTGCGAGAGACATGTATGTGTGCATAGAAAGTTATGCTAACCAGTTTATTTATCACTCTTTTGTGTGGTTGTCTTATGTTTCTGTTGGGGTGAATTGGTAAGTTTTAGGTTCTAGGAACATCATTTGCTAATTATTTGAATATCTAATGGACATTGTGTCCCTGTAATGAATTGTTTAATATATATATATATATATTCTTTGGATATAGTGATGACAAAATAATTATAGGATAAATTATATACCTTAGAAGCTACTAGGTAAGACCATAAAAAAATAGTGTCACTTTTTTTTTTTTTTCTAATAAAAAATAATGTCACCTTGCTCACACATATAAATCCCATGACATGGCTAAGAAGAGAACTAATTAACACTAGCCTAGTCCCTTATTTGCCAAAAAAAAAAACAACTGGCGTAGGACCTAAAAGAAATGAAAAATGTAGTCTCAATAATCAAAGACACATGAAACATTGAAAGGAATCAAATTGCCATCCTACAGAAATCAAATAATTAACATTTGAGAGGAAAAAAAAATGCAGTACAATTAAATTAATTAATATACTAATTAATTTTTTTTTGCTGAAAATTTAATTAAATTAATTAATTAATATACTATATATATATATATATATATATTAATATACTCTATGAATGTGAGGATGTCAAATGTTTTGGATACTTATGTGACAAAAACAGATGGTGATGCTCCTTAATATTCAATTAATCAAACATATACATTGAAGATCAGTCCACTTTGACATCTCGTTATGATGGTTACTCTAGAATATTGGAAAACAAAAAAAAAAATTTAAGAATTGACATAACATCAATGTTAAGGATAATGAATCAAATTTTTTATTTTTATTTTTATTATACTACCTTAGCCTGTTAGCAATAGTCTACAACATATACTAGTACTTCTAGTCATAATTTAATTACCACTTTTGCTCTCAACTATCAAGGCAATGTTGCCTTCTTTTGCTTGTTATATATATTGATAACCAAAAAAACACTTCATATATATGGGGCAATAATCTAAATTGTAGGTGTAGGGCTATTCAAACAATTAAATCAATCAGGTATATTTATTTCAACAACCACCATAAATTTCTCTAGCATATCTATTTCGCGAGAAATTAATTAAACGTACATAAGTACAAGAATACAGTAACGTTGAAAACATTAGAAAATAATATCAATAGAGCTTGCCCAGGCTCAAAGCTTCATGCAACAAAAAATATTCTCATATGTTTTCGTATTTTTTGATTTGGGATTTACCTTGGAGAATCCAAATCTAATTGCTTTGATTTGGCTTGTATAGTTGTATCCTCTCAAACATTAAAAAAAAAAAAAAAAAAAATTATTAAAAATTTAGTATTTACTTTATGGTTCTAATATAAAGAAACATGTTTAAATAATTTTTTTCTTTTCTTGTATTATCCATTTTAATAAGGAATATGAATAAATATTCTTTATAATACAAGCGTAACCAAACGATCGAATAATTATTTCTTAGGAATAGCTATTACATTAAAATACCTATTACAATGCACTAAACTTGTCCTAAGATTCCAGAAAACAGAAGTCTTTTAAAGAAACATGAAATTTAAATAAATAAAAATTTAACTCAAAGACTCCATAGCAATGAATCTTTTTTCTTTTTATTTTTCTATTATTTTTCACAAAGAATAAAGTCTTTTATCCTCAAAAACTCATTTCTTAAAAAGCTACATGGGTGCTTATCAAACGTTTGTATCATGCCAAGTCGCTTTGTAGCAGAGCCGTAATGTGTAGAACTTATGAATTCCTTGATATTGAAAAATTTGACCTATTCTTTTTATGCAAATGTGACATCATCATGTGGTGGACTAGAATTGGATTATATTTAGTTCTAACTAGTGTTATATGCTCGTGTGATGCATAGCATAATCAAGAATAATGCATAAACTAAAGAACAATTTTAATAATATAATTAAAGTTGAATAATAAATTAATAACATTGATAATAAAAATAAATGAACACAGATTACCTTTAAGTTACATATAAGGAATGTACATTTCATTGTATTGTCATCGTATATACATATTAAAATGATGGAAATTCAAGATAGGAAAATAAAGTTCAAGACAAGGAAGTGTTGAAGAACATTTGAGTCATATGCCAAATAACTCAACATGAAATTTGATAATTCACGGTGCCCAGATAGACCATAAATGAAAATACTTTCTAATTTGGCCAACGGTTGAGAAACCATTTTTTTTAATATTTTATGAACTTATTTTTGTTTTTGTTTTTGTTTTTGGTGTTAATAAATATATTATTGTTCTTTTCTTTTTTTTTTTTTTTAATATGTAATAATAAATGGGGGCTTCTTGTTTTCAATGAAAACTTATATGGAAATTCAAGATAGGAAAATAAAGTTCCTGATACTATGGAAATTCAAGATAGGAAAATAAATTTTTGAGAAACCTCCTTTTTTTGCTTCTTGTTTTCAAATTATATCCCTGTTTGTACACTTAAAAATATTCAGTTTTTAAGAAAATAACCAATTTTCAAAATTATCCCAGGAATTTAAACTCAAAGAAAGGAAATTATATAGGAAAGTTATGAAAATTGTATCTATTAGCTTTCTAAAATGGACAACATTTTGACATGAATTAAATTAGATGTGGTGATTATTTATTCCATTAATGAAAAAATAGAATCAAGAATCAAACACAGGATTTAAAGCATGCCAGTACTGTTTGATACAACTGAAAATTAATTAGAGAGAAAAAAAAGAGAGAGTGTATTATTAATTTACTATACTGACTTGGGTCACGGACAGTGGCTTTGACAGTGTAGCCACGTTGGAGCAAGAGCTTGACCAACCATGATGCTATGTAACCAGACGCTCCTGTTACACACACCACCTTCCCTGCTCCACTCATTGTCTATCTCTTTCTGTGCTTTTGTGTGCAGGGCTTGATGCAGTGTAATCAGATTGATCAGACCCAGATACTGTTATTGATTACTCTCTCTCTCATCATTGGGGTCCAAACACTTTGAGCTAGCTTACAACCACAACATGCCACCATCCACCTCAGCTTAATTATAGAATATAGATATACATATAAGCACTTGCATCTATATTGATTATTATAGGTAGTTAGGTACATCATTCTTTTTTTTAATAGGGGCAGGTGGGTACACTACACACTACTTTTATGTGATTTAACTGAGACACATGTGAGTATACAAAATAATTTCTTCAGCAAGCAAAAGGATTAGGGACTTCTGTTACTACTTTTATAAGTCTAGGTTTATGCATGACTTATTTAAAGCCCATTATCAAAAAAAAAAAAAAAAATTTAAGTCATTTTTTCACCCTCTGTTAAGGTATTAAGTTCTGATTATATATATGTGCTGTTTAACGAGTTGTGAGAAGATTATGAAATATTTTGTGTCCATGATTTTTTTTTTCTTTTTATTTATTACTATTAAGAGGTTTCCTTCACTCGTGTTCATTTTAATATATTCTAAAAATATCCCTAACATCTACTATATTACTCTCACCTAACACCCACAACGCTAACATCTACTAATTTACTCTCACCTAACACCCACAACATGCGTTTGTGGTGTGCATGTATCAAGGGTAGTGATACGTGCACATCATCAATACATATCGTTTGTACACACCATCTAAAATGTGGATATATATGCATAAAATGTGAACATTTGTGAATGTTGTTGTCCACGTTAGATGATGTGTACACACTACAACAATATTTATAATTTATCCCAATTACAATGCATCTGCAACTAAAAAATTCATTTGCAGGCCAAAGGCAAATTCTACCAAAAGGAGCACACACAGAATAACTTAAATTGGAGCTTCTAACCTCCACTAATTCCAAAGTCTCTTATCTATCCGGTACCAATGGATTACACTACAATCTCAATCATGTCAAATCATAACTCACCAGGCTGCAAAACCGAAACAATTTAACTGCCTAGAATAACACTTGGTAGCATTATAATGAATGGTGCATGTCTCCTTAGCTAAGAAGTCTTGGATGCTAACATGCAATTCAGTTACCAGTATTTGGTAAGTGGCATGTGCTTTAGCATTTAAGTGCAAATATTGTAACTTTTAGTCTCTTCCTACTACACTCTTGTACTCAACTTTCTAATGAAGTTTCCTTGCAATTCAAAATGGTGAAATATAGTGAAAATTCATAGCTATAAGCTCGTAGTAATTCTTAGTCCGAGAAAAATTCCGTTTCCGGCCAGTGGAAGCAAGTCCACCCTCTATGTATTTAGGAGGCAATGTTTCAGCATGGGCAAATTTGTGAAGTAGCACTTAATTGAATCTATATACCTGCAGGAATATTCATTTTTAAAAAAATCATAAATATTCTACTAGGATAGTGAACTGCAGCAGCTTCAATGTTTTATTTACAGTCTACTTTTTTGTTGTTGTTGATAGTTATGATAGTAATTGAACTTATGGCGTCCGCTCTATGATGATTGCTCTCACCATCAGACCAAGACACCAATTGGTTTTTGGTGTAGGCAGGATTCGAACCCAAGTCCCTTGCTCGACAACAAAAGACTTTACCGGTTGAGCTAACTGAAACCCACTATTTACAGTCTACTTGAAACTTCTTAAGATATCTTTGAAGAGATAAAAAAGAGAAAGAAAAAAAAAAGTCACACATGCTTTGTATAATTATTATACAATCGTACAACATTCAGTCCTCAAGGACAGTCAGTGCAAAAATGTTTGAAATAATAGTTTAAGGATAGGCAAAGTTTATTTATAACTATTTTCCAGAATTGCTGATAAATATGAAGAATCAGACACTTAAGAACTTCTTCTCCTTGAAGCTTTCAACTGTATCCTTTAGACTCACCTCCACAGGAGTAAAGTTGAGTCCTAAACTTTCTGCTCTCTCCTTGGACACCTGGTACGTTGGCACAAAAGGCTTGTCATCTTCAGATCTGCAATGAATAAAACATTCATCAATTTTGTTGGAATTCTATCACAGTGATAGCTCACATATGTTAGAAGACACATTATCTGCATATCTTTGATGCTTGAGTTCAAAACAGTCAGTTTTGAGGTAACCAAGCTATTCAGAAAATATAATTTATCTGTTTGTAATCTAAGCATGCACATACACAGTGACCAAGCTATTCAGAAAAAATGATCATGATAGTTTCATAAAATAGAACTGTTAGTATTGAGGTTGACTGTAGAGGGTTAGAAGTTCAATTTTGATTTTGGAAGCTGATGACCTGATGTTGTTTATGAGAAAAGAAATAAGTTGATGCTTGTCTTGATTCCTTTTCCCTTTCGGAATGGTTCTTGTATGGCTAATTCACATTGTCCAAGATATAGTAGTGTCCCTAAAAGCTATACAATGTAATAGCTTATGGCTCAAACATACTTTTGAGCATGCAAGGTGAAATTTTATAAGGATGACATCACCCAAAATAGAAACAAAATAAGAGACCACATTATTGTTTATGTTGATCACTGAATAAGGATTATAAATTATAGACTTGACCAAATTGAGAATTTCTTCTCTCTGTCTCTGTCTCTCTTCCCCTCTCCTTTTTTTTTTTTGTTTTTTGTTTCTAAAACTAAGAGTTTAAGAAAGATATTAGTTTTAAATTTCAAATATAATGAAAAGCACACATGAAACAGGATTCCCCAGAGCTTAGAATTCTTATATGAAAATATTATGATAACATTAAAAAAATGGAATTGCCAAATCGGGATGGGAAGATATTGTCAAAGGAAAAGAAAAATCTATGTTATTTGCGATAGAAAAATAATGCATGTAAACCATCAAACGATCAGGGAAAATAAACAAAAGAGAAAAAGACACTGTTCAATGCATCTGTGATAGACAAAAGATGTGACATGCAAATAGTATTGATATAAAAATATATGCAGCTTACTTTTCAGGAAGATTCAGATCAGAGAAGAGCTCACGCAAAATCTTCACAACCTCATAACAGTGCATAACTCTTCCAACTAAGCAATATCTTCCACTAGCTGATTGGATTCTCAAAGGCTAGTATATGAGCATTAGCAACATCTCTAACATCAACCCATCTGTAAGTTGCATTTGGAATTATTTTGGCCCCTGCATAAGATAAACCATCACCTCCTTGCATAACTAAATATTGCATCTTAGAAGAAGGAATTAGGAAGAACCATGTTCTGGCAGAAATTACGACATTTGAAAGATTGTAGAGATGCACTTACAACTTGACTACTCTCAATTTAAAAGAAAGTCCCTAAACAAGGAACTTAACCCATAAGTAAGAATCCTTCTATTCCTTTGACATGCTTTAAAAATAACCACACCTTTTATCAGGTATAAACAGTCCAAAGCAAAGTCGCATGCCACTTTAGTAGTTGGCTCAGTGCTAAAATTTCAAAATGACAACAAAAAAGACATGAAAAGTAGGCAATTCTATGTGATGTGTTTAGAAAAGGTCACTAAAAGTCATCCAAGATGAACATATCAAAGAAGTTTTCATAAGAAAAATCAAACTGGGATAATAAGGCATGAACATACCAGTTTTGGACAAAGTTTGGAATTTGTACTTATTTAATTGATGTGAAATGACAGCTGGCTAAATTTGTGAACCCATATGTTTTGGTTATGTATTGAAGTGGTGAGAACAAGTTAACTTTGCAACCTCTACCTTAAAGTTTTATCTGAGGTGCTGAAGATTTAGCAAGTGATCTTATTCCCATATAATCTAAAATAGAGCATTAAAGGCTTAATTAGCGCAAGGAGTTGCGAGTCCCAAGATTTGATAAACTTGATCCAATGACAAATGTAAATCATTTGAACAATAATAAACATATGAAGGGATGGTGAAATGACAAAGGACACCACATCAGACTGCTCAGAAAATAGCATCTGTGCACTATAAAAAAGTAAGCAACAAGGAATATAACCCACATCACACTTCAAACTGTGGAAGTTGTCACAGATTAAAACTAAATTTTCGTTTGAGGTAAGTAGTTACTAAATGCTGGCGTCACTGGAGATAAGAATTATGAATTAATTAAAGTACCTGATTCAGGCAAAAATAACATTGTTATAAATCCCCCTATTGAACAGATTATGTTAACTTCTGCCACTGAATAACCTTAGATTTTTGTTACACACAATATTCTAGACATAAGAACTATAAAGTTAGCCAATGCCAAACAAATCCAAGGGGTCAGTCATTGTTCTTTTGAAGGTTTGTGCTGTAAGGCATATTATTCTATAAATTATAAGAAGGAAAAATAATACTTAAATCACACAAGATGGAACCCATGCCCACACTATCCAAG
>OU015762.1:5236060-5288931 GCA_907173295.1 Fagus sylvatica
ATTCATAAAATGAATAAAGTTGAGATGATAATATTACGATGGATTAGTGGATATATAATGGTGACTTTTATTAAATATAAAGTAATCCTTATTTAAATGTAACATACTGGTTTGGCTTGGGATTGGGTCGGTGGAGTCACAAAGACCTTGTCATTGTTTGTTGTGTTTTTTTTTTTTCATCAAGATGGGTTTCATTTTCCATGCTTCATGAAGAACCACCTTTGAAGTCACTTTGGAATTGTTGTCCACTTTCTCAACCTTGTGTGTGTCCATACCTTTTGATAGGAGATCCAAAGGGATTCTCAAAACAATGAGCATCCACATGATCTTTGCTCCTTGCACAAGGATGATCCAAGTGTAGCATGGATAGCAACTTGCCTTTTCAATTTTATTTTATTTTTTATGAGAGAGAAAGGGATTTGTTGGTGTGTTCATAGTCCTGGTTCACTTAATCTTAAACTTGTACATGGCGTTGGATGACGTGCACACTAATGAGGACATGCCAAGAGGCAAAGTCCCAACCTCAGATCACAAAGTGAGGGGTTTGACTCGGTTTCTTAATACTAATCACCACGGATGCAGGGGCGGAGCTACGTTGCTCCTTGGGGGGGCTTGTGCCCCCCCAAAATTTTAATTTTTCTTTAGAGTGTGTAGGTGAATTAGAGTTAAGCCCCCTCAAAAAATAATAATCAGCCCCCTCTTTTCAGAATGCACAATAATATTTCTTTCTAAATAGCATAAATAGAGCAGTCTTTAAAACAATATTTAACTTTTTCTTTTGTTTTTTTTTTAGAATTACAAATTTTAAACCATTGTAGTGTTATTTTTTGACTGATAGACTACACATTTTAACAGTATCTTACATATTCATTAATTATTTCGTCTGCTATTGTACAAAATACCAACTTCTCTTAATTATTTCGGCTAGCAGATGGCTGCCACTACTTATTTCATATTTCTCTTTTCCCTATACTGCTATACACTTAATTATTTCGGCTGCCAGCCTGCCACTACTATTTTCTGATTTGTCTTTTCAGTTTTCCCTATGCAGCCTATGCTTATTTCTCTTCTAGTCTTCTCATTACAAATCTATCTTCAGCTCTTCTCTTCCCAAGTTCCCAAATTGCCGGCTTTTCTCTCTACTCTTTACTCTTTTCTTCTTTTTCATCTCCCAAAGTAAAGTTATTTTTTGTCTTTATTACAAATCTATCTTCAGCCCTTCTCTTCCCTTCCCAAGTTCCCAAATTGCCGGCTTTTCTCTCTACTCTTTTCTCTATACTCTCTAATCTTTTCTTCTTTTTCATTTCCCATTTTTTGTCTTTATTACAAATCTCTCTTCAGCTCTTCTCTTCCCAAATTTGCCGCCTTTTCTCTTTAATCTTTTCT
Source organism: Fagus sylvatica (assembly GCA_907173295.1). Classification (NCBI taxonomy): domain Eukaryota; kingdom Viridiplantae; phylum Streptophyta; class Magnoliopsida; order Fagales; family Fagaceae; genus Fagus; species Fagus sylvatica. The sequence continues at coordinate 5,237,447 of OU015762.1, forward strand.
CTATACTCTCTAGTCCTTTCTTCTTTTTTATTTCCCAAAGTACAAAGTTTGAAAGTTATTTTTTCTCTTCGTTTTTCCTTTCCGCAAGTCACAACACAACAAATCTCAGAACTCTCCTCTTCAGTTCCCAAATTGCCGCCCCAAATGATAAGTTATAATTAGGCCCCCCAAATGATAATTCCTAGCTCCGCCCCTGCACGGATGCTAATTTGTCTTCTCAATTGCTCAATATCTTTCTTTTCTTTTTTGCATCTTTGGTTGGAATTCGCTTCATTCTCAATAGCTCATAATTTTCTTGCATGAAGCTTTGAGGCTGTGCCATGCCCCTTGGTGCAGCTATAGCAGGCCCAAACATTGCACAAGTCCAACTTCATTAGACCTGCTTTGAAACACTTTGGCCCAAACATTGCACAAGCCCAACTTCATTAGACCTGCTTTGAAATACTTTTCCAACTCAAATCTACAGACCAAAGACCAAAGTAAACATTTATATAAATTTCCTTATTATTTAAAACAAAAAACAAAAACGTTCAGGGCCAGGCTTTGACAGTTCAGTATTAAAGACCCAGACCCAATATCACCATTGGGCCATCATTCAACTACTTTAGTAAAATTCCTAACAAAAAGAATCCTTCTACTACTAAAAGTCAAGAACATAGCATAGGATAGGATGCCTGTGGCCCAGTATATAAATACAGTCCTAGAACAAAACAAATACTAGAACATAAAAAGCAAAAAAACAAAACAAAACACAGACTCAATCCCTTCCCTCCCTATCTTCAACGACCCAACAAAGTTCCTTTACACTTGGTAAGTTTCTTTCACCAGCAAACTTCTTTTCTTTTAATTTCTTAGAAACCAAACATGGCTGATTTCGGTTAGTATATACGTATGTACACAAATAAATTGCTTTGATATTTTGTCTCTCTGCAACAACATTAAGCGTTCTCTATGCATGCTGTATTAATCTTTTCTAGTGTTTAAGTGTTTTCACCTATTATTCTTTTCTTATGTAATTTAATTTATCGCGAAACAAACATGCATAAGCATTGTTAATTTGTTACAAACATGCCTTGCTTTCCTTGATAGTCAAAAGTAAAATATTTTCTATTGTACACAAACCATGCAGTACGTAGACAAACATGCCTAGGTTGTAGACTATCATAACAGGCTACGTTGCTAATATAAGAAAACAAAACCACCATATGAATTTTGGATCAAATCAAATATACCCCTTTTTCTTTTAATTTGAAAATAGAAATGCTTTAACTTTGATAGTTTTCCAAATCAATAATTCTGGATGGAAAATGCTAGTACATGGCACATGATAGGTCTTTAATAAAATATTTTAAAACTCATAATTTTTTTTTTTTCTTTTTTCCCTCTTCCTTATCTTCTTCCCCAACCCCCCTCTCTCTCTATTTTCAAATATATTCACTCTAATACCATGAGAAAAATAGAAAATAGAAAATAAAATAACGTAGAGAGACAAAGCGGAAGGAAAAAAAGAGAGAGCGGAAGTAAGGAAAATCAACGTACACCCTATGTCTAGGAAGAAAAACCCTTGATAGTTACATCTTTACAAAATAATTTTCAAGATTACATGACTTGCAATATAAGTTGAATTAAGATTTGTTTTTGCTTGTGCATGAAGTAGGGTTTGGACTTGGGTCTTAACTAGGAATTAAGCTTGATATTTCCCTCTACATATATATAACATTTATGTTCAACATATTACATTCACGTATGATTCATCATTTAGTAAATAACATGTCACACTAGTAATATTATTCTTCAAAACCATTATCCTTAACTTTTTATGTGTTGATGTTATGTCAATTCTTATATTTTGTTTGTTTATGATAGTTTTTCAGTATTCCAGAGTAATTACCACCATATCGAGATGTCAAAGTGGGCTGATCTTCCATGTGATGTCCTCCTCCAAATAATTCATCGACTCTCTTCTATTGATGATATCATCATTTCTAGTGTTGTATGCAAGTCATGGCAATCACTTGTTAATTCATTTGAGAAACCCCCATTACCTCCCAGTTGTCCTTGGCTTATGCTTGCAGAAGAAAATGAACAAAGCGATAAAAGCAATAAGGAACAAAGTCAAACTCAAACACGTAGCTTCTTCAACTTACTAGATACTAAAGTTTACAATTTCAAGTTGCCTGAGGTTGCTGGAAGAAAATACTTTGGAACATCTTTGGGATGGTTACTCACTATAGGAACTGATTTACACATTAACCTCTTGCATCCCTTATCTAAACACCTATTAAGTCTTCCACCTCAAGCTACCTTTCGTTGCCAGTTCAAATGCTATATCAGGCCTGAATTACTTAGTAGAGTCTTTCTTAAGAAGGCTGTTTTGTCAAAGAGTCCTTGGAACTCAGCTACTCATAAATGTGATTGTGATTGTGTAATCATGGTAATCTATGGTCAACATGGAAAATTGGCATTCACTAGACCAGGATATAAAGCTTGGATAGATATAAAATCCTCTCGACATGGTTATGCTGACATTGTATTCTACAAGGGTAAATTTTATGCTGTAGATTTTAATGGTGTAACTGTGGTTTGTTGTTTTGATGGTAACAAAAAGGCAAGGGCTAAAGCTATTGTGCCTGCTCCAGAAGGAATCAATATGAACATTCAAAGGCATATCCAAAAGTATATTGTTGAATCATCAGGAGATCTTTTGTTGGTTTCACGCTTTCGGGGAGGTCATTTCTATTCTAAATTTTATAGCTTTGAAGAGGAATTCGACTACAAAGAAAATGAATCCAATGATGAAGACCCTAAAGATGATTTTGAGGATGAGAACTCTCAAGATGATGTTGAGGATGAGGGCACTAAAGATGAATCTGATAGAAAAGACATCAATGATAAACCCTATGTGACAATTAGGTTCAAAGTTCAAAAATTAGAAAGATGTACTCAAGAGGGAAGTGAATTTAAATACAAATGGGTGAAGGTTGATAGCTTGGGTGATCAGACATTGTTTGTGGGAGACAGTTCATCGTTGTCATTGACTGCATCTAGCCTTAATGGAATCAAACCAAATTGTATTTATTTTACAGATGATGATTTATACCTTTTTAGTTGGACCCATAATGGTGGAGGGTCAGACATGGGCGTGTTTAGCATGGAAGATGCAACAATTAAGCCCCATTACTCAGGCCAATCCCATTCCTTCTTTTGTTCACCACTTTGGTACATCTAAAGTATCTCTAGCATCTATGTGGTGCTTATATTTGTCTATATCAAATAAAATGTGTGCAAAATTGTTTCTCTTAAGATGTGCTTAATTATGTAGTTTTGAAGCTTAGAAGTTATGCTACAGTTAAGGAGGCCCCCCCTCACTCCCCCTTTCAGTCTCTAAAAAAAAGGTGTCATAAAGATTCTACTAGGAATAGTGGACTACATCAATTCAATGCATTATATATATATATATATATATATATATATATATATATATATTATTATATTTATTATATTATTTATTTATTTATTTATTTACAATCTGCTTAAAACTTCATAATATATATTTGAAAAGCACAAAGTCACATTCTGTCTATACCATCATTATTCTAGCTTACAACATTAAATCCTCAAGGACAGTTGGTGCTACTGAAAATGATGTTTGAGATGATAAAATTTAAGGATAGGCAAAGTTTATTTATATCTATTTGCCTGAATTGCTAATAAATATTTTGAGTTAGACACCTAAGAAGTTCTTCTCCTTCAAGCTTTCAATAGTATCCTTTAGACTCACTTCCAAAGGAGTAAAGTTAAGGCCTAAACTTTTTGCTCTCTCCTTGGACACCTGGTAGATTGGCACAAAAGGCTTGTCATCCGCACATCTGCAATGAATACAATATACATAAATTTTGTTGGAATTCTATTACAGTGGCAGCTGACATGTTACAAAACAGACTATCCAATTTAAACTGAGTATCTTTGTTGCTTTAGTTCAAAATATGAAAAGTGCAAACATTCAATTATATAATATAGAACTGTTAATATTGAGGCTGACTGTAGAGTAATAGGATTTCAGTTTTGATTTTCAAAGCTGATGACCTTATGTTGTTGATGAGAAAAGAAACAAGTTGATGCTTGTGTCGGTTCCTTTTCCCTTTGGGGATGGTTCTTGTATAGCTAATTCACTTTGTCATACAGTAGTGCCCCTAAATGCCATACACTGTAATAGCTATTAGCTCATCCATACTTTTGACTTGAGCATGCAAGGTGGTTTTTATATGGATGATATCATCCAAAACAGAAACAAAATGAAGGACCTTAAGATTGTTTATCCTGACCACTATAAAGATCATAGATTAAAGACTTGACCAAATTGTTTGTTGCATCTGTTACAGAAAAAAAGATGTGACATAGATATATATATATATATATATATATGGAGCTTACTTTTCAGGAAGATTCAGATGAGGAAAGAGCTGATGCAAAACCTTGATAACCTCAGAACAGTGGATAACTCTTCCAACTAAACAATATCTTCCACTAGCTGATGGATTCTCAATTGCTAGTATATGAGCGCCAGCAACATCTCTAACATCAACCAATCTGTAAGTTACATTTGGAAATCTTTCGGACCCTGCATAAGATAAACCATCAACTCCTTGCATCTTTTTAAACACACAATAGCATCTTAGACGAGGGAATAAGGCAGAACCACACTCTGGCAGAAATTAAAAAATTTGAAAGAATGTAGAGATGCACTTACCTTGACTACTTTCAATTTAAATGAAACTCAATAAATAACGAACTTATCCTAGAACTAAGATTCCTTCTATTCCTTTGACATTCTTTAAAAATAACCACAACTTTATCTCTTATAAACAGTCAAAAGCAAAGTCAATGCCACATTAGACGTTGGCTCATTGCAAGAATTTCATGATGACGACAAAAATGACAAATGCAAATTAAGTCATTTCAGTGGTTTGATCAGGTAGGCAGCGATATGGTGTTGTGTCAATTGGACTTTAGGGTTTTGGATAAGAGAGGCTTGTAAAGATCTTCATATAGTTTTTCAATATAGTTTTTATTGACCTAGAGAAAGTATATGATAGGATTCTTAGAGAGGTTATGTGGTGGGTTTTGGAAAATAAAAGAGTTCCTCTAAAGTATATTAAGTTGATTAAGGATGTGTATGACGGAACTGTAACTAGTGTGAGAACAAGTGGAGGTATCACAAGTGAGTTTCTTTGTCACTATAGGTTTGTATCAAGTATAAGCATTAAGTCCATATAGCTGATGAATGTTGAAGTGATTGGAGAAAGAATTATGATTTGGTTCATACACCTAATTCAGGCATATATATTTAGCATGTATCATTGTTATAAATCTCTCTATTGAAGCTTATATTAACTACTGCCACTGAATGACCTCGGATTTTTGTCATGCACAATATTCTTTACATAAGAACAACAAAGTTAGCCTAAGCAAAACATATGCAAGGGGCCAATCAGTTTTCTTTTGGAGGTTTGTACAATAAGGCATATTCTTCTATGAACTATACGGAAAGAAATACATAAATCAAAATTAAATATTTATCCTCATAATCCTTTGAAGAATTATATAATACACCCTCAAAACATGTTCAACAAAGGTTTACACACATACACAGACGAATATATAAATATATATATATATAGGTAAATATAACTCATGCAGCCACACAAGATTGAACCCATGCCCACGCTCTCCACCCCTTATGAGAGCGCCTTATTTATAAGGGGAGGCAATGCCATTTTGGTCCAAGACCATAGGTAGGTTCTTCAATATAGTAAATTCATAAGTTAAGTATGTGTTACTATTGAATATATACATAAATTAACCACATCAGCTGAAGAGTACCATTGACAAGTTTCAGAACTGACTCCACACTCGTATTAAGAGTTGGCTGTAAAAGAGGACCAATCACCAGCCCCGGATTTATTGCTACCATGTCAATGGCATTCTCTTTTGCAAATTTCCAAGCAGCCTCCTCAGCTAAGGTCTTTGAAAGCATATACCAAAGCTGATACAAGCAAACGATTTTAGAATACACAATGAAAAATGTTTTTGGCAGCAATAAATTAATTTAACCCTTATCTAACACTGCTGCTAATAGAGAATAAATGTCACACAACGAATAAAAAACCCAAAAAAAGGCATCATATTAGCTACCACATATATGAAGCTTAGTGTTGATTGCATCTTTCCAACCCCCCTCCTAAACAAAAGAAGAAAGTTTAATGAGTATCTAAACTTGGATTATATTCCACTGCTTTACTTTTATTGTATCAATTTCTGAGGAAGGAACACTTGAATGCTTACATAGACAACACTTAGATCCAGCTCATGAGTGTCTTATATACTCAAATACAATTGTTACAAAGACTAATAAAGCTTCAATGACATTTTAATGGAATACAAATTGTTCTTCATAGCTATAAGTAACACTTGAATGCATCATATAATTTTTGTGATGTCTTCAATTTTACAATGCTATTAAAATGGGATGTGAAGGCTGAACATGAATAAGCTCACTCGAGAAGGCTACATCCATAGTGTAAGACAGGAGACAAACCATCCAGGGGAAAAAGGAAAGCAAAAGACAGAAAGAGGTTGAATGCAATCAATATGATGTGACCCATACTCCATTACAAAACCAGAGAAATCCTCATATGTAGCATTCACTAAAAAATACTTGGAAAAGAGAGAGCATTTAATAAGAAATTAGCACATATATGCACCTTTGATTTCTCACACCCAGCAGCATCTGAAAACCAAGTCTCATCAATTATTACATCAGGAGCAAGAGGTTTTCCAGAATATGCAACCGCTACCATTGAGGATGTTATAACCACTCTTTTTATAGATGGAACTTTGGCACATGATCTAAGAACATTAAGCGTTCCCTTCAATGCTGGGTCAATTAATTCTGCCTGAAAAGAAATAAAAAATCTCAGTATGAATTGGCTAAGTCAACATATGCAGAAGTGAAACGTTACTTGCACAGCATCTACGCAGACTATTTCATTTTTATCAGTGAGCATTTCAAAACATTTCAAAACATGTTATATGCAAACAGGGTAATCCCATCTGAATAAACGAATGAAAGGATAAACTTCCCCAAGAAAAACTTGGAATTTGAATTATACAGCATATGGACTACCTTACTCAATTACAAGACATGGAAATTTCATCTACTTTTGCTAAACCGCCAAGCATTATACAAAAACTAATCATCCTTTGAAACATTGCTGCCATACTACATGAAATTTGCAATATCCATTTTAAGTGAGATAGAGTGTACCTGTGGATCAGTGACAATGTGATAAAAAGGAGATGCCGTATGAAAAACACCCTCACATCCATCAACCACAGAATCAAAAGATCCTTCTTCCAATAAGTCTGCTTTGAACAAATGAAGTCTTTCCTTAGCTCCATCTAGCGCAAGTAAGTGCTCCGTCTTATTCGGATCACCTGTGGCACACATTTAAAGCAGAACCCATAAACTGTTTATACCATACTCTATATTTTGCTTCTCAAATATCAAATTTTTCTGAGATACAAGTAAAGTTTTCAAGTATTAATCCCAAAAATGAAAAATATATTCTCATTTTAGTGATTACTAGGAAGTCATCAGCAAAGCAAACTTGGGAAATCATCGGATTGATTACCTAAACGTAAAAAATCAGACTTTTCATTAAATTGATTCAAGTAGGAACTAAATTTTCAATACAATTCTTAAAATTTACATTTTTAAACAAAATTCAAGCATAATTTACCTTCTTGATATATAATTCAAACATGGTCATTTCAAACATTAAAGAGAGAAAAAACATTGCTTTCTCATATATGAAGCTTGCCACACTCATTAAATGTTAGAACTTGATCCAATAAAGACAATAAAGGAAAATAATCAACTACTTAAACAAAAAGTCAAGTACCATACCAATATACCATCATATTAGTCAAAAACTAAACTGGGTTCTCACTTCTCAGTGAATATAAGCAAAAAACATTGGTTAAGAATGAAAACCCAAGTGTAATTTGCAAAGAAAATCTCAAAGTTTGTGAAATGAGAGAGTTTTAAGTTTACTGACTTGGGTCACGAACTGTGGCTTTCACTCTGTAGCCACGTTGAAGCAAGAGCATGACCAGCCATGAAGCAATGTAACCAGATGCTCCGGTAACACACACCACCTTCTCTACTCCACTCATTCTCTGTTTCTTTCTCACTGAAAATCTTTGTGATCGTTTGTGGGTTTCTATGGCAGTATACGTTGCCGTTTTGGTTTTATAAAAGTTTTATTTTTTATTTTTTATTTTTTAATTTAAATGATGTGTACCAGTGAAAAAGTTTGTAATGTTGGATTTAAGTATATATAGAATATTATATATTTATATGTATATATATGTTTAAAAATATAAATAATATATTTTTTTAAGAAATATTATATATAATTTTATAAATATAAGATTGGTGAATATAATTTTTATAATTTTATAAATGAATATAATTCTATATACTCAACTCAAATAATATAATATTAACTATAATTTAATTATTAATTATTAGTATATGTTTGTGAAGAGATAGAAAAATTGTCGTGGCATTGTTTTACTATATACGAAGAAAATATAAGTTAATCAAATATCTTTTGAACAAGCATGAGATTATTTGACAAAAAATTAAATCAAACTGTGGACATGTAATTTAGCTTGGTGATGAGTTCAAACGGAAATAAAATTAAATGAACAAATCTTGAACTTTTAATATTTTTCTTATCTCGACTTTATTGTTTATAGCAAAGCCTCTCTCTCTCTCTCTCTCTCTCTCTCTCTCTTGTTTTGCACTGACTATGCAACACCATTACATAAAAAACCTTTTGCTATCACACACAGAATAGATAATAACAAGCTATAAGAACTGAAAGTCTATAACCTTTTCCATGAAATGAGAGAGAGAGAGAGAGTATGTAGAAATGTCTTTTTTTTTTGGGTAAAGTGAAAGATATAAAACTTTATTGCTAACCAGTAAATAAATCACAAAGGGAATAACATGTGCTAGGTGCAACATTAAATAAATTGCAGAGAGATTATGTACAAAGGAATTAGGTCCAAACATTAAAGGGTAGTTAAAGTATTTTCTATATATATATATATAGTTTGATTTATTTTTTTATTTTTTTTTAACAAATGCATTTTTGGATTAAATTGCCTCTTTATAATTTGCATGCTTGTAAAATATCAAGATATTTAGACATCAATAACTATGTCATCCATAAATATTTAAATTACAAGAATTTGTATTTTAAAATTGTATAGAAAATATGAGTTTATGAAATAAAAAAGTAAATAATATCTTATTGACAAGAAATTTGACATGTATGTTAAGAGTATAGAGAACACGTAATTTTGAAAATATTAATTCAATAAATAATTATTAAATGGTGTAATGTTAAAGAAGAGTTACACTACACTACACGTAAATATTAATTCAAAATAATTCTTTAAGCAAAGACTTGATGGCAGAAAATGAAGTCTCAAAGAAATTTTTTTACACATTGGTCAAACTGGTTACAACTCAACCGCATCCCTAACTAGATTTTGTAACTTGATAAGCTTGATAGGGCCCCTTTTTTTGTGTGGATACCAAGCCAAAAAGCAGCAAAACAAAATGTCGTTAATACATATGACGTTTAACGTAAAAGTAACATAAAAAAGATGAAGCTACAGAATTGGTAAGCTGATGAGCATTAGTCAGAATTTGCCAAGGGCTTGATGAAACCAGAGCTTAGAAAATTGGGAATGCAGCACAGCAATATCTTTACAGCTCGTATCTCGCAGCTTGGTGTTTTAAGAGCTTCACCTCAGCTTTCATAAGTACAAGTGCAGCCCCCACGCCTTTCATAAGTACATAGGGTAAGGCTTCAAAAATTGTGTGACAAAGCTTGCCCCTCACTGGAAACTATTTCTTTTGGTATCAACTTCCCCAAAGATCAACACTTGCCAGACCAGACAATCAACAAATTGTATCCAATTGCACACAATAGGTTTACAGCTTCGGAGAGAATGATTCTCATCCATTGCTTCTTAAAAGATCTTGACCATGTGTCTGCAGTAGTTAAGAGCTTGAGAAGCATTGACAACACTCCCTTCAAATAGGGCCACATTTCTGCATTTCCAAATGCCCCAAAGAGTGGCTGCAATTATAAGAATAACAGAAGAAAAAATATGGGCATCTTTGGAGAATCTCTCCACCCAAACAGAGAGCCAATTACTAATGGAATTTGATTCAATAAATTCACCCAATACCAAAAAGGAAACAACAGAACAAGCAGAGCAGTGGCATATATATACTTAACATGAAATGAAGACAAGAAAAATATTTGTAATTACCAGACATGCAAAATGAGTTGAATTGCTTTGCCGTTTCTATGTTCTCATTGGTTTAGGACATCAATAATAACTGGTTAGCCTCCTTTAGGTTGAACAACCAATGAAAATCTTGCCTGAAAGTATACAAAAAAAAATTCAATGACAACCAAGACCTTGGTTTTTTTTGATGAAACAAGACCTTGGTTTTTTGTTCTATACTTCTATTTGACATTTAAGGAAATGAAGGTAACATAGCATACACTAAACTAAAGACAAAACTTAAAATGAAAACATATTAGAATTCATCACAGATTTCTAGTAGTTAACTCTAACTTGATATTATTTCAAAAGATGAATGAGATCAAATAAAGGGATGCTGAGGTGGTATATTGGGAGGGTTTAATCATTCCTCCTTACGTTTTCTGCCAGATCTAGCATCAACAAGGAATTTTTACTTTTAATGATCAAGAGTAGGGAAGGTTGTTTCCATTGAAGCACAATCAGGTGAATCTTCTCGCCATACTAAAATCAACATAAATCCAGATCAAACGAGTAGAAATATAAAGCCAAAGTTTCCCATTTCCATCTAAATCTCATATCTAAATTGAGTTGGATAAAACTTCAAATCAAAGATAAAATTTTTGTGCTTTCAGTATCAAGATAAATTATGAAAGAGAAAAATAAAAATAAAAATGATCAGTCTTACTAGATAGTAAATTACAGTTTTCACCATAGTGGTAGATCTTAAAGCTATGATTTTAATCACAATGTGCAATGCTGTACAAATGATTCTTTAAGTCAAGATTATATGATTTGCTGAAATTAAAGTTTCAAAGAACAATTTTCAACCCATTAGTCAAACTAGTTGCAAGTCAACCGCATCCATAACTATATTCTGTAAACTGGTAAGCTTGATAGGGCTTTTTTTTTTTTTAACCCAGTCAAAAAACAGAAAACAAAATGTCATTAGTATATACAATTTTTAACATAAAATTGCATAAAAAAGAAGACTAGGCTATGTGCATCAAAGAGTAAGTTGCAGAACTCACAAGCTGATGAGCATTGGTGAGAATTGGCCTAGGGACTTGACGAAACCAGCTTAGAAAATCGCAGATGCAACACAGCTAGCAGTGTCTTCCTTAATAGCTTGTATCTCCCAGCTTTGTGTTTGTTTTCCACAACAAAGGCTGCAAACCTCGGAGCTACTGGTAAATAAAAGTGCAGCCAACATGCCTTTCACAAGTACAAAGGATAGGCTTCACGGAATTGTCTGACAAAGGGATACAGATTTCTTCTAAGGCATCCAATCATAACAGCCTACTATAATCTTTTCATAGAAAGCTTGCACCTCACCAGAGACGCTCTCTTTTGATACCAACTTCCACCAAAATTAGCACTTGCCACTCTTGACAATCAAAAAAACATTCCAATTGCACACAGGAGCTTTACATCTTCTTAGAGAATGATTGCCAGCCATTGCTTCTTGACAGATCATGACCATGTGCTTGCAGTAGTTAAGAGCTTGAGAAGCATTGACAGACTCCTTCAAGCATGGACATATTCCTGATTTTCCAAATAGCCCTAAGAGTAGCTGCAATAACAACAATAATTGAAGAAAAAATATGAGCATCCGTAGAGCATCTCTCCACCCAAATAGAGAGCCAATTAATAATGGAATTTGATTCAATAAATTCATATCTAATAATGAGAGATCCTATTTAAACTTAAGTGCTCTTGCGGTCTAATGAAATGGTCAAGATCAGCAAAACTTATGGAATGGTCAAGATTATTTATTACATTCTAATATAAGCCATCCTGCTGTGCACAGGTTACAATGCTTCGATGATATGTGCAAGGCATAATCTTTGGTAGAAATGACACCCCACTGAGGCATAGTATTAAAAAGCCATCCTGCTGCTTTGTTCAAACGCACTGATTATCATGTTCCAAGACACGATATATAACCTGCAATCATCAAATTCCATTATACAATCACTTTCAAGCATTTCATCAAACAGTTAGGTGCCTTAGGCATAAAGGGTTCATATAATTCTAAGAAATTTATCTCAAATATGAATCCCACATGTACATGCCCACAAAACCCACTATGATGAACAATATAAGACATATTGTTGAGCAAAAACATCAAAGTGCCCGAAGTATGATTGTTAAAAGAAAAGAATAATATGCAGAGGGATTTCAGAAGCTAGGGTCTGTTGCAGCACTGCAAGAATTAGGTAGGGTTAGGGATCAGATTTTTAAAAATGGTATTGTATAAATATGCAGAGGGAGGGAATGTTGTACCTGGAAGGAGTAATATGTTTACTTTTTCCTCTCTGTTTTACACTATTATTGCTGCTCCTCCTCCTCCTCCACATCAACGAAAGGGATGTTGGCGATCTTTAACCACTCTCGCCCTTTGCCTTTCTTGCAGTGTTGTTTCAGCAGAGGACACCCATCAATAATAAGTACCAAAAGCGAGGGAGGCAGGCCCTTCTCTGGGAGGAATTCGAGTTTAGGGCAGTTCCAGATCTGCAGTTCTTGAAGAGCAGAGAGGTTTTGAAAGCCCTTGGAGGATAGGGATACTATATTTGGAAAACTACTGATTCCAAGGGTGGTGAGAGAGGTAGGCAACGTCATCATCATCTTCCCATCTTCCTCCTCAGAAGGAAACGACTGCCAATCCGAAAATCCACCTTTACCATAAATGTCGAGAGATGTAAGAGACGTGAGTCTGTGCAATCCCCACTCAAATACTTGCTTACAGATATTCACCCCTTTCAAATCAAGTGATGTTAGGTTGGTGGGGTAACCCTCTTCCGGAAAGGATATGATGCTTCCACAATACCATATTTGAAGAGAGGTGAGGTTGTGCATTCGGTTGGGCAAGACCTCGAGTTTCTCACAATATGAGATCTCAAGCTCTCTCAAACTGGTGGGGAGCAACCCTCCATCCGGGAAGGAAACAAGACTAGAACACCCCGATATCCCCATCTGATTGAGGTGGCAGAGTTTGTGTAGGCCCTCCGGTAAGGATTTAAGCTTTTCACAACTGTAGATTTCAAGACGTTCAAGAGACACATTATTGTGTAACTTGTCTGCTACTGACTCCAGCTTTGGACAACTATTTACTGAAAGGTGTTTGAGTGCTATAGGTAACTGGCCACTTGATGATAAGGATGTCAGCTCTGAGCATGTGTCAATCCAAAGGATTTTAAGCGTGACAGGTAGGTCACGTCATTAATCAATAAAGAAGAAGAAGAAGGAGCCTCTGCCACGTCTACCACCGACTGCAATTTCACACAATTACTTATCACTAGCCTTTTCAAAGTTGAAGGTAGTTGGCCTCTTGAAATGAACGTCAAAGAATTACATTTCGTAATAGTTGCGTCTTCCAGACATGTACAATTGGACATTGGCAAGGATTTCAGAGCACTACAATCTTCAATTTTCAGTGTCCTTATCGTGGACATCAAGCTGACGGTGATGAGACTTGGGCACGATCGGATATCTAGCGTTACAAGGAACATGAGCTTGTCTTGCCACATAGACGTCATCTCTTTACAATCATCTATCGTCAGATTTTCTACCTTCACTAACCCATGCATGAACTCCTCTGTCAAGCATTTTAGATCTGGAATAGAAAAAACAATTGAATTTAGCGAGCATAACTCATCCGTGTTTCTACGCACCACCTCTTTGCATCCCACAATTTCTAATTTATGAAGCATTGGAGGGCTTGGAATTGAAACAACCAATTCCTCACATTTACGAACAGAGAACTTTTCCAATGATGGGAGATGGTAGGGCAATTTTCCTTGCAATTTAGGGCAACGAAAGATAGAAAGCTCACGCAAGCAAGAGAATTCTTCATACTCATCTCCACAAGGAATCCAATCTTTCCATTCTGGCATATCCTCAAAGCGAAGTGTCTCCAAAGATTGAAAAGGTTTCAAGCCACTTTCCCCATAAAACTCAGGACCAACGCTCTCCACCTTAGTCATTCCTATAATGACAAGGTCTTTCAAAGATGGTAATTGTCCAATTGCAGGAAAGGATGTGCATTTTCTACAACTCTCAATCTTTAGGAGCACCATATTAGAAAACGAATGATGTCCTAACCAAGTAATCACCGTAGATAGTAAATTACAGTAATCACCGTAGTAGTAGATCTTAAAGCTATGATTTCAAGCACAATGCGTAATGCTGTACAAATGATTCTTTAAGTCAAGATTATATTATGGCTGAAATTAAAGTTTCAAAGCCCATTAGTCAAACTGGTTGCAAGTCAACCGCATCCATAACTATATTTTGTAAACTCGTAAGCTTGATAGGGCTCTTTTTTTTAACCCAGCCAAAAAACAGAAAAACAAAATGTCATTAGTATATACAATGTTTAACATAAAAGTTGCATAAAAGAGAAGACTAGGCTATGTGCATCAAAGAGCAAGTTGCAGAACTCACAAGCTGGTGAGCATTGGTCAGAATTGGCCTAAGGGACTGGACGAAACCACAGCCTAGAAAATAGCAAAAGCAGCACAGCCAGCAGTGTCTTCCTTAACACCTTGTATCTCCCAGCTTGGTGTTTGTTTTCCACAACAAAGGCTACAAACCTCCGAGCTACTGGTAAGTACAAGTGCAGCCACCTTGCCTTTCTTAAGTACAAAGGAAAAGGCTTCACAAATTGTCTGACAAAGGGATAGAGATTTCTTCTAAGGCATCCTACAACAATTTGATTCCCCATTCGATCTTTACATAGAAAGCCAGCACCTCACCAGTGAATCTATCATTTGGCACCAACTTCCACTAAAATTAGCACTTGCCACTCTTAACAATCAACAAAACGTGTCCATTTGCACACAAGTGCTTTACTTCTTCTTATAGAATGATTCGCAGCTAGACAGATTATGACCATGTGCGTGTAGTAGTTAAGAGCTTGAGAAGCATTGACAGCCTTCCCTTCAAGCTTGGACATTTTCCTGCATTTTCCAAATAGCCCTAAGAGTAGCTGCAATATCAACAATAATAGAAGAAAAAATATCAGCATCCGTAGAGCATTCTCCACCCCAATAGAGAGCCAATTAATAACGGAATTTGATTCAATAAATTCATATCTAATAGTGAGATCATATCTAAACTTAAGTGCTCTTGCAGTCTAATGAAATTTTCAAGATCAGCATAAGTAATGGAATGGTAAAGATCATTATTACATTCTAATATAAGGGTAGTACACATTTCAATGAAACTATATTTCATTTCATACCATAACTGCTTTGGAATAAATGAAATATCTGCCCATTTAGCGTACAGGTGACAATGCTTCGATCATCTGTGCAAGGCATAATCTCTGGTTGACATTCCACTCAGGCTGCCATTCTATGCATACCCACTGATCATCATATTCCACCCAGGCTGCCACTCAGTAAAGAAGGATTATAAGTATTAAAAGATGAGACTAGTAAAGAATCTGAACATAAATCAGCTTTATGTGGAGGGGATGTGCAAACTGAGGAATATTTCAGAATTACTGAACCCACCTCCCTTCTCCTTATTGCCTTTCTTTCATAGGTCTATTGTGAAATTGCTGAAAATGGACATGAACTCTGAGATGAAAGAAAAGGTTTTTTTTTTTGATAAGTATTACAAGTTAAAAAATAAAAAACAAAACAGAATTAAGAATTTCGGTAAGCAGATTAGTTAACAGAGATCAAAAAGGTAATCAAAATTAAACCCTTTATCCCATGGAACGGAATTCAATCAGTGCGTCTTCCCTATTGATCAACTTTTGTATTCCAGATAACCTTCATAGTTAATAATGATAAGATGCTATGACAAAAAAATTTATTACCTGATCCCCAAATTTAGCCAATGTGATCATCTTTGCAAGAATTTAATAAATCAATGTAATGCTGGGTAGTTAGCCCAATTTGAATCCAACGCTCAATCAAAAAGTAGCTGAAAATTTGAAATGAAATCAAGTTAGATAAAACTACAAAGGAAAGGCTGAAATTTCTGTGCTCACACTATTAAGAAAAAATTTTAAGGATAAAAATAATGATGATGCTCTTACTAGATAGTAAATTACTGAGCTCACCATAATGGTAGATCTTAAAGCTGTGATTTCAACCACAATGTGTAATGATGTTTAAATGATTCTTTAAGCCAAGATTGTTTGATGGCTGAAACTAAAGTTTGAAAGAACAATTTTCCACAAATTACTGGTTGCACATCAAACGCATCCCTAACTAGATTGTGTAAACTGGCAACTTTGCTAGGGCCGTAAACTGTTCAATTTTTTTTTTTTTTTAAATACCATAACAAAAATACAAAAGAGACAGGGTACCAAAAAAAAAAGGGGTTAGAGATAAACAGGACCAAAACAGAGCCTCTACCTATCAGCAAAGGACTGAAAGATGTTCAAATAGCAGTTTCATGCCATCTTTGCATAGTGCAGAGGACCAAGAATATCTGCACTAACCCAGTCCTGAATTTGTCTGTCTTCAATAAGTTTCCCAAGCTCTTTGCTGGTTGAGAGTGCAAAAACACTATGAATTCCCATATGCTTCAAGGTCCACAGAGCTTGTCTCAAAAGGAGGAGGAAGGCAGTGAATTTGGAATTTTTGTCCCATCTAAACAAGCATGAACCTTTCAACCGTAATCTCTAAGACCCCATAACATCCAGCATGATAACTTGGTCCTTCTTTAACGAGTAAGCCTCCCTATGAAGCTGTTCCATTTTCTTACTATAATCAACTATCAAGCACTGTCACAGCATTGATCTCACTATCTTCGGTGGTAGCTTTGTTTCTGAAAGTCCAAATCGCCCACAGCCTGTAGCTGCAAAAGTGTACAAGAGGTTAGTCCAAGTATCATTGTTGTTCTTTATTTCAGTAACCAGATTAGAGTCGAATCGGTAATGGAATCGAGCAAGGATTAAACCAGATAGCCCTAGCTAGATTGCAAGTAATGAAAAAATAATCAAAACATGCACTTCCTTCTTTGCAAAGAGGGCATGAATTCTCCAAGTAAATATGATTTTTTTTGCAATATTTCCTTTACAGGAAGTGCTCAGATATTATTACAAAGGAAAATGTCTAATTTGACAGGAAGCTTAAGCTACTAGAGACTTGAGCTAAACTACAAAATCAATTCCTCTTAAGGATAAAGAATCTTCAACCAAAAACTAGAAAATATATAAATATATATTGCTTGAAAATTTCATTGCCTCTTAAAACTAGACCTATTTCTCACACCCATTACCTTGAATATGAATCCTACTCCATATGCTTGCCCAAAAAACCCACTAAAATGAACAATATCATAAACCTATTTGCACACAAAACCCACTTTGATGAACAATATAAATGCACAATCTAAAGCAGCACTCACCAAAAATTAAAACACAAGTTTCTTTATGACTCCACACATTCATTCAAAAAAAAAAAGACATTAATGAGCTAAAAATCCTGCTGTTGTTGAAGTCAAAATTTAGGAATTTATCTCCAATTTTTAGTAGTTGGGATTTCAGAAGCTAGGGTCTGTTGCAGCACTGCAAGAATTAGGTAGGGTTAGGGATCAGATTTTTAAAAATCGTATTGTATAAATATGCAGAGAGAGGGAGGGAATGTTGTACCTGGAAGGAGTAAATATGTTTACTTTTTCCTCTCTGTTTTACACTATTATTGCTGCTCCACCTCAAAGACGGACCTGCCATCAATCATAACTCGAGGGATGTTGGCGATCTTGTACCACTCTCGCCCTTTGTCTTTCTTGCAGTGTTGTTTCAACAGGGGACAACCATGAATTTCAAGTTCCAGAAGTGAGGGAGGCAGGCCCTTCTCTGGGAGGAATTCGAGTTTAGGGCAGTTCTTGATCTCCAGTTGTTGAAGAGCAGAGAGGTTTTGAAAGCCCTTGGAGGATAGGAATACTATATTTGGAAGCTTCCAGATTGTAAGGGTGGTGAGAGAGGTAGGCAACGTCATCATCATCTTCCCATCTTCCTCCTCAGAAGGAAACGACTGCCAATCCGGAAAACCACCTTCAATCCAAAGATATGGAAGAGACGTGAGTCTGTGCAATCCCCACTCTATTCCTTGCTTACAGATATTCACCCCATCCAACTCAAGTGATGTTAGGTTGGTGAGGTTGTGAATAGGGTTGGGCAAGGCCTCAAGTTTCTCACAGCCTCCGATCTGAAGCTCTCTCAAACTGGTGGGGAGCAACCCTCCATCCGGGAAGGAAACAAGACTAGAACACTCACATATAAAGAGCTTAATGAGGTGGCAGAGTTTGTGTAGGCCCTCGGGTAAGGATTTAAGCTTTTCACAACTACTGATTCCAAGATATTCAAGAGACACATTATTGTGTAACTTGTCTGCTACTGACTCCAGCTTTGGACAATAATTTACAGAAAGTTCTTTGAGTGCTATAGGTAACTGGCCACTTGATGATAAGGATGTCAGCTCTGAGCATGTGTCAATCCAAAGGGATTTAAGCGTGACAGGTAGGTCGCCTCTTGATGACAAGAATTTTAGAGATGGACAATTGCTTATATCCAACTGCTCAAGAAGAGATGTATTAAGATTCTCCTCATTAATCAATAAAGAAGAAGAAGAAGGAGCCTCTGCCACGTCTACCACCGACTGCAATTTCACACAATCACTTATATATAGCCTTTTCAAAGTTGAAGGTAGTTGGCCTCTTGAAATGAACGTCAAAGAATTACATTCCATAATAGTTGCGTCTTCCAGACATGTACAATTGGACATTGGCAAGGATTGCAAAGCACTACACCGTTGAATTGTCAGTGTCCTTATCGTGGACATCAAGCTGACGGTGATGAGACTTGGGCACGATCGGATATGTAGCGTTACAAGGAACATGAGCTTGTCTTGCCACATAGACGTCATCTCTTTACAATCATCCATCGTCAGATTTTCTACCTTCTCTAACCCATGCATGAACTCCTCTGTCAAGCTTTTTAGATCTGGAATAGAAATAACAATTGACTTTAGCGAGCATAACTCAACCGTGTTTCTACGAACCACCTCTTTGCATCCCACAATTTCTAATTCATGAAGCATTGGAAGGCTTGGAATTGAAACAACCAATTCCTCACATTTACGAACACAAAATTTTTCCAATGATTGCAGATGGTAGGGCAATTTTCCTTGCAATTTGGGGCAATGAGAGATAGAAAGCTCACGCAAGCAAGAAAATTCTTCATACTCATCTCCACAAGGAATCCAATCTTTCCATTCCTGCATATCCTCAAAGTGAAGTGTCTCCAAAGATTGAAAAGGTTTCAAGCCACTTACCCCATAAAACTCAGGACCAACGCTTTGCACCTTAGCCATTCCTATAATGACAAGGTCTTTCAAAGATGGTAATTGTCCAATTGCAGGTAATGATGTGCATTTTCTACATCTCTCAATTCTTAGGTGCACCATATTAGAAAACGAAGTATGTCCTAACCAAGTTGGGAATTTCACACCAACGTAGCCATCAATTGAAAGTTCTTTCACCGTTGTCCAAGGGCGCAGCATGTCAAAAACATCTATCGCAACTCTTGCATCTTGCAAATCATCATCTGCAGACCCCCATTTCATCGCCAATGCATCTAAATTCTTCTTACTGTTTAAATTGGCCCTTCTTGCATCCTCGGCATCAAGCACATTCTCCAATCTTGAAATGCAAAGTCTTCCGTTAAGAAACTTCAAATTCATCAAGTCTCCTATCTTGGATCCAGTATGTTTCCCCACAACAAAATTAGATAGTGTTTGTAGGCTCTTTAATTCTCCTATTCCCACGGGCATCTCTCTAATTGAATTCACATCTGTAATATCCAAATGTCGAAGATTGACTAGATTCCCAATTTTCTCCGGTAACTTAATGAGACGAAAACAATCCTTTCAATATCAATGTCTGCAAGTTGTATAAAGAACTTATTGATTCTGGTAAACTTCTAATCTGAGCACCAGAAATGTTTAAGTATCTTAAATGTTTCAAATCACTAATTGAATCTGGTAGCTCAACGATTTTATATCCACCTAAAGATAATACCCTTAAGTATCTTAATTGTTGGCAATAAACAACTAGGAACATGATTTGTTAAGTAGCCCCACTTTTTTAATGGTTGTGGCAGGAAGGTTCGTAGATGCATATCTTCGGGGAAGTCTTCAAACTTTTGGATACCATCAAATGATTGTCGAGAGTAAGAGAAATGCCGTACCTTTGTAGAAATCTTGGATTGCTTATTACCACCCATTGTATCTTCCAAAATATAGCATGAGTCTCCTGCTGCCCATCGAGCTAGATCATTGATGAGATCATGCATAACAAAGAGTGATTCATTGCTGCTTGATTGTTGAAAAAATGATCTCCTATATAGATCATGAAAATGCTCACAACCAAGTTCTTCCATCGGCTTTCTTTCTGTTTCTTGAACCAAACCTTCTGCCATCCATAACAAGACTAGCTCTTTTTCTTCAAATTCATAATCCTTTGGAAATAGTGAACAATAGGCAAAGCACCTCTTTAAATGTGAAGGGAGATAAAGATAGCTTAATTTAAGAGTTGGAAGAACATCACTATTCTCATCTGACATATCCCATATCTTGTTATTTAGCACATCTTCCCACTTATTACGATCATGTATAGTGCGTAAAAGGCCTCCGAGAGCTTTTGCTGCTAAAGGCAAGCCCTTACATCTCTCTGATATTTTTCGTCCAACTTCTTCAAGTTCCGGATGTGCACTAAAATCTCTTGTTCCCAATGCATTTTGCGTAAATACGGTCAAACAAGCATCATTTGACAACTCCTTCAACATGTAAGCTTGAGTAGTGCCCATTGTTGATGAAACACGATCATTACGAGTTGTGATGACAATCTTACTTCCTGGAGCCCCAAATTCAAAAGGACAACGTAGTTTAGTCCAATCATTATAGTTTTCATTCCAAACGTCATCCAAAATCACTAAAAATTTCTTACCAGATAACTTTTCCTTCAATTTGACTTGTAGTAAATTTAAATCATTAACATCGTAAGGTTCAGAAGTGACAGATTGTATAATTTCTTTTGTCACCTTTACAATGTTAAAATCTTCAGAAACACAGCCCCATGCTTTCAAATCAAAATAACGATTGACATCATCGTCGTTGTAGGCTAGTTGGACAAGAGTTGTCTTACCCATTCCACCCATACCAAGTATGGGAATCACAGAGAGTTGGGCATCAATTGATTCAGCACTCAGTAACAACTTGACAATTGCCTTTTTATCTTCATCTCTGCCATAAACATGACCTTCATTCACTACAGAAGTCGTGAGAGCTCTAGAACTTGTTGTTTTAGTCCTTCCCCCAGTATTTTCTGTCAATTGCAGATCATTCTTTTCTGTCACAATTCTTTGCAATCTTGTATCGATATCTTTAATCTTGGACCGCATATTGGTACATAAAAAAACGTTGGATTTGAAACCCACACAACAAGCAGGGATGATCTTCCGTACCTTACTTGTGCTTGGTTCTGCATTGACCAACTTACGTCGCAAAGCTTCAGTAGCAAACTCGTCCAAGATGTCGTCTCTGCACGTCATAAGCCAAGTCTTCCAGCTCATCCAGCCAGATCTTCACCAACCTGCTTGTCACCTGCTTCTCTTCTGCATCATCCAGAACTGCATAGATTTTCAGCAACATTCTCTTCCACTTCTGGAAGTCAGCATCAACTTGCTCTTGCTTAAAGATCTTCAACAAATCAGGGGATGCTTAACTTGTCAAACAGCTTCTCAAGGATATAGGAAAGAGCAGTCTCTCCGATTACTGACATGATTCACTCGTGGGAAAGAAGGAAATATGGGAAATGAAGTAATCAAAGAGACACTCCACAGAAAATTGAGTTAGCAACCTCTCCGATCTCTCTGATTACTTTGTTTGTGAGTTAAGAGTGAAGACTTTTTTCTATAATTTTTATTTCTTGCTTTTCAATTATTGGGTCTGGCTGTCTTCACCACGCGGTTCAAAACGCGTAGGAAAAGTAAAGAGGATAAAGACATAAAGTTACATGGAATAATGACATAACGCGGTTTCTTGTTATTGGTAGCTTTCTTAGTGCCCAAAGACTTTGGTAAATGCAAGTATGCAACCATCATTAATTAATAATTCCACCTTATGGAATCAGTTTAACAGCTTAAGTGATTAACTTTTCTCAACAAAAAAACAAAAGCTTAAGTGATTAACTTGCTTAATATGTCGGTAGAAAATTTCCAATATCAAATTTTTTTTTTGAGAACACCAATATCAATTAAAACAACGGATATACAGAAAATGAGTTAGGATCACTGAAGAGCTTTATTGTATTCTGTGAAAGTTCAAGAAATGACTATTAAGTGTTTTCTATATATATATTTTTATTTCTTCTTGCTTTCTCAAATTGGTGGGTCTGGCTACGTAAGACTTTTCTTCATCATACGCGGTTTCAAAAGCATAAAGACACATAAAGTTACATGTATGATGACATAAAGTTACATGTATGATGACATAAAGGAGGAAAGATACAAAATGGAGCATGCCAAGATTGACTGCATTATTGGTAGCTTTATTAAGACTGCTCAAGACTTTTTGTAAGGCAACCATCAATAATTCCACCTTATGGAATCTCCTAGTGATTAAGGTTGCTTAATGTGTCGGTAGGAAGTTTCCCAGCATCAATTAAAAGTTTAAAACAATAGATATACAGAAACTTTATCATTACCACAAATAGACTAGAAGTGAAACTTCAATGAAATTCAAAACTATATTTTAATTACACTCTAATTTTGTATCAATTGTTATCCCAAATTATATTTAAAATGCTTTAAGTTTGTATTAAGAGTCTTTACAATTTAAAGTACTTTTTGTTGGGAATAAAAAACCTTATTCCTAAAACCTGTGGGATGCAGAAATAAAGAATAAGCACAATCACACACAAGAACACAAAGATTTACGTGGAAAAACCCTTTCTCCTTGAAGGGAAAAAACCACGGCCGAATAAATCCACTATTATAATACGCAATTACAATAGTTCTTCTCAAGTTAATGCCTAACTTGAGGTACTCACCAAATACAATAATATCTCTCTAGGAATTAACACTCAACAAACTCTCTAGAGGAAACCCCAAATATATCTGCGATACTTCCTGCATTAATAAAGCGTCACAAATTCTCCTTGATTTGTGCGCTAACCCATAAACTCAGAGAATACCCAAATTTTCGCTTCTCCCCGCAGGGAGGAATCCTAGGCCAAAGCTTTCTTCAACTTGCACTCTTCACATGGTGCTCTTTCTTCTTCTCTCCCTATACGGGATGGCCCCCTAGGGCTTCAAGCCTCCTTGTAGCCGCACTTTCTCTCTATAGGGGAGAACCCCCTAGGGCTCTGAACCACCAAATACTTGATAACATAGTCTATTTATAAGACTTCAATTCTATTACTTAGTGGGCAAGGAATAATTAATTCATTAATAAAGAATAGATTTTCCTTGCACACCAAGGAATAGTCTTTCTTCAACCAAGGACTATTTTCTTCCACACCAAGGAATTTTTTCCTTCCACACCAAGGACTCACCTTTTCTTCTACATTAAGGAAACAAAAAATCACCTAATTAGTTTTCCTTCTTTATTAAGGAAACTCAATTAGTTTTCCTAATCAACATAGGAATTTGAGGCACTTTCCCAACACTTTTAGCTCATTTAAAAGTATTTTCATCCCATTTAAAAGTTACTTTCAACCCATTAAAGTTAATCTAGATTTTACCAAAACTTATTATTAATTGAAGTATAAATTTCAATGACAAATTTTATCATGTAAAAAATTGGTTATTCTTCTTCAATATATTTTCATAATAACTTAATTAATTGTATCACAATAACAAAATTTACTTTAAGAAATAAAAACTGAATATATTTTTTTTTGAAGAAAAATACGATAATAAAAACTAAGTATCTAAATGGGTTAGCAATCTACCTTTTAAAAAAAATTAAAATATTTCAATAAAAAATGAACAATTTGCCTACTCAACCAATGTTATCCTAGTACAAGATTTTTTCAAGAGATGACAAAAATTAGTAAACCAATATCAATAGTGTTAAACTTAAGTATGAACATTCAATCAAAATGCCCACAATTTTTTTCACAACTTCATAAAGTGATAAATTATGATTAGAGCAACAACACTTTTTCATGGAGGCATCATTTACTCCATTTTTATTATGCATTAATCATAATAGATCACGTTAACAATTGTGTGTGAAAAAAATATTATATTTTAGACTTATTGAAAATAAAATAATAATAATAAATGCCTGAAGTACCAATCCCTTTAAAAAATCACTCTTTTATTAAAAAAAATAAAACGTTTTTTCTATACCAAACATTTTCCTTACTGATTGTCTCATCATGAACATGAGATTTGTTTGACCAAAAACTCTTTCATAAATTAATTGTAAGATAAATATTCTTACATATATGCACACATTACCTAACTTAACATGGATATCAATTTTCACAAATATTCATAATTTATAGATATACATCCACATTTTAGATAATGACAATGATTGTGATTGATATCAGATCAACTACATATTAAATATTTTTCTTTTTGATTGTGTGTTTAAAAATTGACACATCATTTTATAAACATAATGATATAAAATTTGTAATAAGCCTAAAACCACTCATGTTATAAATGACATGTTGATTTTGATTGCTTAACTGTGGTGTGTTGTATTCACCTTTCGTTTATGGCTTACTTTAATTATTTGAATTTAATGTTGATATGTTCTTTTGGTACATGTCAACCGAATACTGATGCCTTGTTTATATCTTTTCCTTCAAAAGGATAATAAATGCTTATAGGCCCACAACACAGAGGGTTAGGCACATGTGGGACTCTAGCACATGGCAACCTTTAATGGCAAAACGTAGCCTTAAGTTGTCTACATCGTGGGACCATTACTAGTTATATTTTTTTTTTTTGTTTTTTGATAACCTTGGGTGTCCGGGCCAGACGCGCACCTACTAATCCCACGAGAAGAGGAACTGGTGGGAATTTTTAAAGTGAAGGGGTCAGCTTCCTCCCTGCCACGGCCTTTCTTTTTAATCGATATATATCTAATCCACCTAATTTGGTTGCCACAATCAACTTTAAATAGGATTTTTTTTTTTATTTATATATATATATATATATATATATATATATATATATATATCTTTAAATAGGATTTGATCAATCTTAATTTAAAAAAATTGCTTTATGTATGAACAAGTTTAACACATATTGTCACTAAGATTTTGTAATCGATAAATGTATTTGAAAAAGAGTCTTAGTCTTTTTATGTATTCGAGAAATGTTAAATTTCAACAACATCTAAATCTATATCTAAATAAAATATAAAATCAAATATGTTTGTCTTTTTGTTGACTTATTCACAATTTCACATATCTTCATTTATTTTTTATTGATTTTTTAAATGTCAATTTTACACATCATCATTTCGTAGAGTTTAACTAAAACTGTATTACTTGTTAATACTAAAATCAATCCAAATTAAATAGAAATTGTAAAAGAAAAAGCAAGGGAGGTCAGTGTATAATTCGAAACCTCAAGCAATGTCAGTGCACTTACACTAAACCTCAGGGGAAATTAGTGCGATTTTCCCTAAATTATAAGGGACCTGAGTTCGAATCCCACCTACATAAAAAAAACCAACGGGTATCTTAAGATGAATGTTATGAATGGATATACAAACAATAAGAGTGTTTATGTAGTGAATCAACTCTAGCCTAATGAAGTTCTTGGGTAAAGTAAGGGTTTCTTTCATTGTAAAGCAATGGAGAAAGGTCATGACTTTGCCAATGAGCTATAGCTTAACTGACACTTCCTTCTCCCATAATAATTGGTTAGAGGGTGAGGTTGTGGATTCAAGACCCACTAGGTGCGTGTGTAAATTACCAATAAAAAAATGGAGAAAGCTCATGAATTCTTAACATTTTTTTAATTTGATGCTTTTAAAGTTTTGATGAATTGAAGGCTATGGCATCTACCTATGGGGTTTGTCAATTTGTTGTTTGTCCAATACAGAGTAATAATGCAGCTCGCATTCTAGTTTTAAATGCTGTCTTATGATTATTGTAAACTTTGGATGGAGGAATCTCCATCATGCATAGTCAGCATTGTTGCTAATGATGTACCCATTGTATAAATTTTGTTAACAAAAAATCTATCTTTGTTATAAGAAAATAAATAAATAAAATTCAATAAGGAATAAGGATGATGTAAATATAGAGACCAAGAAGGCCATGCATGTGGTGATTGTGAACACAACATCACGTCGGTTAGAGAGCACCTTAATAGGTCCAGCCCACATGGATATTCAATGCCCATCAATGGGCTTGTTTTCACATATAGACTGTAATTTGATCTAACAAAATAGTGTCAAAGCTTTAAATGCTCCAACAATAAACATTAACAAAAGATGGTTAGATGGTTACAACAGTAAACATTAACAAAAGATAAAGAGAAAGAATTAAGGCAGTTTAGCTTCCAAATGATGGTACTTCAATGACATATATAAAAATGAAGGTACTATAGCATATACACTAAAGAGAGAACATTTTGAAAATGATAAGAAATTCCTAGTAATTATCTCTAAAACAAGTAGCAATATGAGCCAAAGTTTTTCATTTCTATCTAAAACTAGCATCTATCCTATAATTAGTGTTTGGACAACTCTATATATTCATTAAGATATAAATTCAGGTTCTTGAGTGATTTTCTTTCTTCAATATTATACCTTGTGTTGGGGGATCTATCCTTACTAATAGGCTGTTTTGTTTCATTCAATAACTACAGCCAAGTCCCTCCTATTAATATAAGTTTACTGAATGGAACTATTAAATAAGTTAAAATTGATGGCTCAAGTAGTGTTGTGGGAGGGTTTAATCTGTGCCTGAAACTCCATCAAGTAAAGGAGGATTATAAGTACTAAAAGTTGATACTTATATAATAAAAATTAAACCATTTATCCCATAGAGTGGAATTCAATCAGTGTGTCTTCCTTATTGATCAACTTTGAAGAGAATGGGGCTAACATGGTTTGGGGCTGGAACACCTTGACCTATTGCTTTTGAAGTTCTAATCGGTGTAAGTCTGGCCCAATATTTTACATAGTAGTTCAAAAGATAATTGGAAAAAGTACAATCAAACTAGGAAGTTGATATTTTACATAAGAGTTCAAAAGATAATTGAAAAAAGTACAATCAAACTAGGTAGTTGATATCTTACATAAAGAGTTCAAAAAATCTGGCAGCAACTTTATCAACAAAAGCAAAATAGGCATTTCTCCATGTTTCTTTCATTGTTAAAATGAAATAAGGAACTAGAAGACCTGCAGCAAATCCTAGCCCAACACTCAAGTAAAACCAAGTATCAATGAATTCATCACCACTATTATTCTCAGTAGTTCTGCATCCCCCTCCTTCAGAACCTTCACCTGGACACTTTACAAAAGACCCAGGTTCCCAGCATAAGACGGTGCTTGAAAAGTTGTCATTTAACCAGTATAAGGGATGGTGCCAGAGAAATTATTGTATGGAAAATTCAGAAATGCTAGAAATGATAATGATGACATGCTTGGAGGAATTGGACCAGAAAGGCTATTACTTGAGAGATCAAGAGATGAAAGTTGATGCCAATTCGAAATGTTCTCAGGAATCTGGCCACTGATATGGTTTCTTGACAAGTTCAGAACCTCCAAACCTTCCAATTTCTTTAGTTCTTGGGGAAGATCTCCATGTAAGTTATTTCCAGAAAGGTCTATGCTAGTTAGATAAGAAAGAGTCGTGGTGTACTTTCGAGACTGGCCTTTTATATCCACAACCAAGCTTTCTTTATAGTTGGACGCGCCCCTGCTACTATAAAGATATTTGTCTCCGTTTGGCACTTGAGCCATTGCTTTCAGATCACCAAAGGTAGCAGGAATAGTACCATTCAACCTGTTTTCCGCCAAGTCCATGACTTGCAATGAACTTAAATTTGAGAGCTTGGAGGGAATTTCTCCAGAAAATGCATTTGATCGCAAGCTGAGCGTTCTAAGATATCAGAAACCATCTCCAATCCATTGCAGAATGCTACCCTTCAACATGTTGTTTCCAAGATCTAGAGTTATCAATCGTGATAGATTTTGGAAAGATGATGGGGGCTCTCCAGAGAGCTTGTTGCCACTTAGGTGAAGTGTCTGAAGCATATTTAGTTGACCCAAGGAGTTCGGAATTTCCCCATGTAGAGTCTTTCTTAAGAAGGCTGTTTTGTCAAAGAGTCCTTGGAACTCAGCTACTCATAAATGTGATTGTGATTGTGTAATCATGGTAATCTATGGTCAACATGGAAAATTGGCATTCACTAGACCAGGATATAAAGCTTGGATAGATATAAAATCCTCTCGACATGGTTATGCTGACATTGTATTCTACAAGGGTAAATTTTATGCTGTATTTTAATGGTGTAACTGTGGTTTGTTGCTTTGATAGTAACAAAAAGGCAAGGGCTAAAGCTATTGTGCCTGCTCCAGAAGGAATCAATATGAACATTCAAAGGCATATCCAAAAGCATATTGTTGAATCATCAGGAGATCTTTTGTTGGTTTCACGCTTTTGGGGAGGTCATTTCTATTCTAAATTTTATAGCTTTGAAGAGGAATTCAACTACAAAGAAAATGAATCCAATGATGAAGACCCTAAAGATGATTTTGAGGATGAGAACTCTCAAGATGATGTTGAGGATGAGGGCATTAAAGATGAATCTGATAGAAAAGACATCAATGATAAACCCTATGTGACAATTAGGTTCAAAGTTCAAAAATTAGAAAGATGTACTCAAGAGGGAAGTGAATTTAAATACAAATGGGTGAAGGTTGATAGCTTGGGTGATCAGACATTGTTTGTGGGAGACAGTTCATCCTTGTCATTGACTGCATCTAGCCTTAATGGAATCAAACCAAATTGTATTTATTTTACAGATGACGATTTATACCTTTTTAGTTGGACCCATAATGGTGGAGGGTCAGACATGGGCGTGTTTAGCATGGAAGATGCAACAATTAAGCCCCATTACTCAGGCCAATCCCATTCCTTCTTTTGTTCACCACTTTGGTACATCTAAAGTATCTCTAGCATCTATGTGGTGCTTATATTTGTCTATATCAAATAAAATGTGTGCAAAATTGTTTCTCTTAAGATGTGCTTAATTATGTAGTTTTGAAGCTTAGAAGTTATGCTACAGTTAAGGAGGCCCCCCCTCACTCCCCCTTTCAGTCTCTAAAAAAAAGGTGTCATAAAGATTCTACTAGGAATAGTGGACTACATCAATTCAATGCATTATATATATATATATATATATATATATATTTATTTATTTATTTTTTACAATCTGCTTAAAACTTCATAATATATATTTGAAAAGCACAAAGTCACATTCTGTCTATACCATCATTATTCTAGCTTACAACATTAAATCCTCAAGGACAGTTGGTGCTACTGAAAATGATGTTTGAGATGATAAAATTTAAGGATAGGCAAAGTTTATTTATATCTATTTGCCTGAATTGCTAATAAATATTTTGAGTTAGACACCTAAGAAGTTCTTCTCCTTCAAGCTTTCAATAGTATCCTTTAGACTCACTTCCAAAGGAGTAAAGTTAAGGCCTAAACTTTTTGCTCTCTCCTTGGACACCTGGTAGATTGGCACAAAAGGCTTGTCATCCGCACATCTGCAATGAATACAATATACATAAATTTTGTTGGAATTCTATTACAGTGGCAGCTGACATGTTACAAAACAGACTATCCAATTTAAACTGAGTATCTTTGTTGCTTTAGTTCAAAATATGAAAAGTGCAAACATTCAATTAAATAATATAGAACTGTTAATATTGAGGCTGACTGTAGAGTATTAGGATTTCAGTTTTGATTTTCAAAGCTGATGACCTTATGTTGTTGATGAGAAAAGAAACAAGTTGATGCTTGTGTCGGTTCCTTTTCCCTTTGGGGATGGTTCTTGTATAGCTAATTCACTTTGTCATACAGTAGTGCCCCTAAATGCCATACACTGTAATAGCTATTAGCTCATCCATACTTTTGACTTGAGCATGCAAGGTGGTTTTTATATGGATGATATCATCCAAAACAGAAACAAAATGAAGGACCATAAGATTGTTTATCCTGACCACTATAAAGATCATAGATTACAGACTTGACCAAATTGTTTGTTGCATCTGTTACAGAAAAAAAGATGTGACATAGATATATATATATATATGGAGCTTACTTTTCAGGAAGATTCAGATGAGGAAAGAGCTGATGCAAAACCTTGATAACCTCAGAACAGTGGATAACTCTTCCAACTAAACAATATCTTCCACTAGCTGATGGATTCTCAATTGCTAGTATATGAGCGCTAGCAACATCTCTAACATCAACCAATCTGTAAGTTACATTTGGAAATCTTTCGGACCCAATAGTGAGTTAAATCCAAGATCAAGTTCAATAAGATTTTCAAGCTGACCTAACCAATTTGGTAAAGTACCATGCAAGTGATTGTTGCTCAATTTCAAGAATTGTAGACTAGGCAGAGGACTTCTATAAAGACAATTTTTTGTTCCTTCAAGGAATTCAGGTAAAGATCCTGTCATGTCATTACCAGATAAATGAAATTTTTTCAAATTGCACAGTTTACCAATGGAGTTTGGAATGCCTCCCTCAACTTTATTGTCAAATAGATTGACTGAAGTAAGAGATGTCAAGTTTCCAAAGGAAGCAAGAAGTTCCCCATATAATTTATT
Organism: Fagus sylvatica; assembly: GCA_907173295.1. Classification (NCBI taxonomy): domain Eukaryota; kingdom Viridiplantae; phylum Streptophyta; class Magnoliopsida; order Fagales; family Fagaceae; genus Fagus; species Fagus sylvatica. The sequence continues at coordinate 5,268,715 of OU015762.1, forward strand.
GCCAGCTAGATCAAGTACTTCTATCTTTTTCCATCTTCCCCTGAACAGCTGAAAACAACTTCCTGTAAGATTGCCATTCATTGCAAGATTCAAAATCTTCAAATTTGGTAGCTCACCAAAACCAAGTGGAATGCTCCCGTACAAGTGGTTATAGCTGATATCAACATATTCAAGGCTACTTATATTTACAAGCCAATTTGGTATCTTTGAATTGAGCATGTTACTGCTAAGATCCATCACAGCAAGGGAAGTACAATTAACAAGTGATAGAATATAACCAGACAGGCCACAAAAAAATAGATGTAACTCGGTCAAGATCGGAAGCTTGTTTAATGTCTCAACCCAGTCTGATCCTAGCATTGAAAGGTCTACTCCACTCATCTTGAGATGTTTCAGAGAAACAAGACCAGCCATCCATTCAAGATTATCAACTACTAAATTTGAGTGGCTGACATCAAGATACTCTAAGCTAGAGAGGTTTCCCAAAGTTGGAGGAATTGTGCCACCAAACCCAGCATGTGACAGGTTAAGATATTGCAAATTCTCCAAAGATCCCAAGAACACAGGAATTGGGATGCCATTGAATGTGTTGAAGCTCAAGTCTAAATGTCTCAAAGACTTGAGTTTCAGCAATGAAGGTCCAACCTCTCCACTCAAGTTCCAGAATCCATACCTGACAAAAGAATCATAAGCTGGTGGATGTGGGTTGTGAAGATCGACTACAACAACAGCTCCAGTAATATTTTCAGTGTATTCCATGCCATAGACAACAGTTGCTTCCTTGCCATGATGAAAGCTGTTTCTCAGGATCGTCAAGGCCATTTTTGAATTCAATTAGAGCATCTCGATCAGATTTCCGACAATGCACTGACTGTGCAGCATCATTACATACAAAATTTTTTGCTATCAAACAGACAAAAGGTAATAACAATCTAAGAACTGAAACTTTTTCCATTAGTTCAATTATGAAGCTTGAACTATATACCATGAACCATGAACTCTAATGTATTTATAAACTCTCATTTTACGTGAAGTGCAAGAAACTTTGTTTTTTTTATGAGCTTTCACGTATAAGATTAGAGAGAGAGAGAGAGACAGAGAGTTGAAAATGAAGTAAGGCATGTTTATAAATTTAATTTTTGTAAAATTTTTCTATAGTAACATCAATATATTATTTATATTAAAGAAAATATAACGTGTTAAGATTCTAATGAAATGTTTAATTATAGAATAAAATTTAAATTCAATTAAAAAATATATATTAAAATAATGAGGTGTAAAATTGTTGGACTAGTTTATGTGGCGCAATATTATGAAGTCAACCAAAAGTAAAAAAAGTTTCGATTTTACATTGTAGTATAGATATGGGGCATTCTATATTTTTGTTTTTGAGCTATTGGGCCTTTTAATTTTTCTTTTAGCTATAGGGTCTTTTGTAGGCTTTCTATAATTTCTAGAATTCATGGGCTTAAAGCCACCACTTTAGTAGCTTACCCTTGGAGCTTGCATTGAAATGAAGGTATATAAATAGGGCAGTACAGTTGCCAGAATATGGCCTTTATGAATTTAACATTCTTGAAACTATTGTGCAATGGCTCAAAAGTCAATTGTCTTTTACAAATCAGAATGAAAACATGCCAAGAAAATCACTGATTATAGTAAAAATAATGGTTGAGGAATCACTGAATCAGTTCTGTGTTCAAGCTGGCAAGCCTACAGTCTTAACTCTTAAGTCAATGGAAGTGAGAATGATGAGATGAATATATATCTTGGCTGTAAAATTAAGCACTGGCTCTCATCTTGTGGACTTTCCAATTAGCCCTTTTGAGAGCAACAAATAAGTATTGCTTAAAGCTACTGCACATTTGACCCATTAACCTATCAAATGTGCATGAAAAGTTGGAATGGCTCTTGAAACTGTAATTGTGTTCTCTAGGGGAAAGAAAGACCAAATCTTGTAGAGAAACTTTTGAATCTAAGATTTGATATAACCCTATCCACCTTTAATCACTCAAACCAATTAACCAAAGTCCAACGATAAATTTAAATGTCATAATGCCTCTTTGATGAATTCAATTTGAAATTCAAGAAGCAAGGAAATAGAAATAACTTTGTGAGCATAAATTTTTCTTATACTGAAAGGAACATTAGCAAAAAATAAATAAAATTAAAATTAAAAGTTTAGAGAACGTTACAAACAGTAATGATAGCCATATTTGAAGAGTGATACAATATATATATACATATATGTATTATGTGAAATAGTTTTTTTTTTTTTTTTTTTTTTTCATATTGATATTTTGGAAGCATGTGAAAGGTATAAGAAGCCAATGTCCTTAAATGGTGAATTTGTCACAAACACTTATCCAATACAAAATTATTAATTGGTTTAAGAATCTAGCATATGTAGGATTATATATATAGAAAAACATTTAAAGTATTTTCTTTAATTGCATAAGTTGATAAATCTAGAAACTGTATATATTATATATATATTTTTCTGATAAAAGAAATGTGAGTTTGTCATGCAGTATCCCTGGTGGGAATAAGTAGTGTAAGTTTAAAGATATTAATTTGCTAATGTACTAAGCACAAATGACAGCAAAGAAGAGATTTTGCAAAGATAGTTCAAAGCAATCTCATTGTGCTAGTAGTAGACCTGAATGCACAATAAGCAGAGGATAATAGAAAAGCCAAGTTTAAATATCTTACAACAACATACATGAACAAAGTGTTCTGACAAAAATATTTTAAAAAGTACAATAAGACTAACGTTGACGACGATGCTTGTTCTTAGGAGGTGCTGTTCTTCTGTATCTCATCCATGATAATCTATCAACAACTTTTTCAACAAAAGCAAAGTAGGCATTTCTCCAAGATTTTCTAATTGCTAAAATGAAATAAGGAACTAGAATACCTGCTGCAAATCCAAGCCCAACACTCAAGTAAAACCAATTATCAATGAATTTGTCATTACTGTCATTCTCAATGGTTCCCCCTATATCAGTTCCTTCAGTTGGACACTTTACAACCAATGGAGCACCACAAAGACCCGGGTTGCCAACAAAAGATGATGCCTCGAAAGTTGTCATATGACCAGTGTAAGGGATGGTACCCAAGAAGTTATTGTATGACAAGTTCAAATACCCCAGAAATGATAACAAAGACATGCTTGGTGGAATTGTGCCAGAAAGGCTATTACTTGAGAGATCAAGAGATGAAAGTTGATGCAAATTTGAAATGCTCTCAGTTATCTGGCCACTGATATGGTTTCTAGACAAGTTCAGAACCACCAAACCTGCTAATTTTGTTAGTTCTTGGGGAAGATCTCCCTGCAAGTTATTTCCAGAAAGGTCTATGCTAGTCAAAAGGGAAAGAGTCTTAGTGAACCTTTGAGGCTGGCCTTTCATACTCACAACCAAGCTTTCTTCATAGTAGAGGCCCCTGTACTTGCCATAGAAAAGATATTGGTTTCTGATTTGCACTTGAGCCATAGCTTTCAGATCACCAAAGCTAACAGGAATTGTGCCATTCAACTTGTTTTCTGCCAAGTCCAGGACTTGCAATGAACTTAAATTCGAAAGCTTAGAGGGAAGTTCTCCAAAAAATGCATTTGATCGCAAGCTGAGAAGTCTAAGATATCTGAAACCATCTCCAATCCATGGCGGAATGATACCCTTCAACATGTTGTTTCCAAGATTCATAGTTTCCAAACTTGACAGATTTTGGAAAGATGATGGGAGCTCTCCAGAGAGCTTGTTGCCACTCAGGTGAAGTGTCTGAAGCAAATTCAGTTGACCCAAGGAGTTTGGAATTTCCCCATATAAATTGTTGCCACTGAGGTCTAGCACCCTTAGGTAAGAACAATTTCCTATGCTTGATGTGATGCTGCCTGTTAAGTTGTTGCTGGAAAGATCAATGACTTCTATGTATAGCATATGTCCCATACTGGCAGGGATATCTCCTGTTATTTCATTATTTGAAAGAGATAGGAAGATCAGGTTAGGCATGGAAGTACCTATATTCCTTGGGATAGGACCAGAGAACTTATTGTTGGACAGATCTAGCAATTCAATCTCAACAACTGGAAGAGGAATGGGTCCTTCAAAGAGGTTGGAGCTCAAATCAATGTCTGCGAAGGGAGCTACATTTAATGGATTTGGTAGCTGACCATGTAATTGATTGAAAGAAACATTTAGCAGTGAAAAGTTATAAGAAATTTCCCACAACCAGCTGGGTATGGGACCCAAAATGCTAGCATTTGAGAAGTCTAGATACATGACCTCCTTCTGTGATTTAAGCCAAGTTGGGAACGAAGGTCCCAAATGGCATGAACCCATATCAAGATTTCGGATTTGGAATGGAGGGAGCCAATTGGAACTGACATTCAAAGTGAATGAATTGGAAGATAAGTGTAAGATCTTCAACTTAGTGAGCTTTGAAAAATGTGATTCAGTGACTATTCCTGTTAAATGGTTGGAGGAAACATCAAAACCGGACAACTCAGAAAGCAGTCCTAAGCTATCTGGGAGAGTCCCATTAAGTTCATTCCCCTCTAGCCCCAATTGAGTAAGATGTAGCAATGACCCCAAAGCAGGGATGGGACCTTGAAGAGAGTTATATCCAAGCTCAAGTTCGACAAGATTTTCGAGCTGACCCAGCCAATTTGGTAATGTACCATGCAAGTGATTGTTGCTTAATGTCAAGTACTGCAGACCATGCAGAGGACTTCTAAAAAGACAGTTTTCTGCTCCTTCAAGGATTTCAGGTAAAGATCCTGTTAGGTTATTACCAGATAAATCAAAAAGACTCAAATTGCAAATTTTAGCAATAGAGCTTGGAATGCCACCCTCAATATTATTGTCAGCGAGACCAACATAAGTGAGAAATGTCATGTTGCCGAGGGAAGTAGGAAGTTTTCCATGTAATTTATTATAAGCTAGATCAAGGACTTCTATCTTTTTCCATCCTCTCCTGAATAATTGAAAACAACTTGCTGTAAGATTACTATTTAATGCAAGTTTTAAAACGTGCAAATTTGGTAGCTCACCAAAACCAAGTGGAATTCTTCCATATAAGTTGTTATTGCTGATATCAACGTATTCAAGGCTGCTGATATTTACAAGCCAATCTGGTATCTTTGAATTGAACATGTTAAAGCTAAGATCTATCACAGCTAGTGAAGTAAAATTAACAAGAGTAGGTGATGGAATATAACCAGATAGGCCACAAGAAGATAGATGAACCTCAGTCAAAACTGGAAGCTTGTTTAATATCCCCAACCAGTTTGATCTGACCATTGAAAGGTCCACTCCATTCATCATAAGATGTTTTAAAGAGACAAGACCAGCCATCCATTCAAGATTGTCAACTGTTAAAGTTGAAAGCTTGACATCAAGATACTCCAACCTAGAGAGATTTCCCAAATTTGAAGGAATTTTGCCACTAAACCCAGCATTAGACAGGTTAAGATATTGCAAATTCTCCAAATATCCAAAGAATTCAGGAATTGGGATACCATTGAAGGTGTTGAAACTAAAGTCTAAATATCTCAAAGATTTGATTTTCATCAATGAAGGTCTAACCTCTCCACTCAAGTTCCAGAATCCATACCTGCCAGAAGAATCAGAACCAGATGGATGTGGGTTATGAAGATCAACTGCAACAACAGCTCCTGTACTATTTTCACAGCTTATTCCCCACCATTGACAACAGTTACTTCCTTGCCACGATGAAAGCCGGTTCTCAGGATCTTCAAGACCATTTTTGAAGTTGATAAGAGCATCTTGATCAGATTTCAGACATTTCACTGATTGTGCAACACCCTTAGAAACAAACCCTCTTGTTATCAAACAGAGAAAAGCTATTAACAAAACTACAACTTTTTCCATGAGTTCAACTATGAAGCTTTGACTGTAAGCCATGAACCATTAACTCTAATGTATATATAAAATCTTCATTTCCGTGTAGTACAAGAAACTTGTTTTTTATAAGATTAGAGAAAGAGAGTTGAAGATATATAAAAAGGATAAATATTACTAAGGTGTAAGTGTGTACACACTATCTAATATGAACATATATTTATAAATTATGGACATCAAAGCTAACAAATGTCCATATTTTAGGTGATATGCGATATGTATCAAGTGATGTGTACGTAGTACTGACTGTTCTTATAAAAAAACAAAAAAACAAAATAGTTGCGTGAATTTTTCCTTAAAAATGGCTTTTTAAGAATTTAAGATTGTTAAAACCATTGAAAACAGCGGCCACAAAAGTCAAAATTGTTTATACGTCAAATTGAAAATATGCCAAGCACATCCTAGTTTTTGACTTTTGTGGATACATAATAATGGTCAACAAGGAATGAATTAGTCAATGGAGAAATTACCTCTCCACTCTCCATTCAGTTTTCTTAAGCTCAAATCTCTGCCCAGCCATGAAAATCCCATTTGTGACATATGGTTTTAATCAATTTAATTAATTAAAATTCTCATTTGCACCACAGATGCACAAACTTCTTCTCTCACTGCTACCCTGTCAAAGTCCTGCAAGTTTCATCTGGGAATTGTAGAGTATTTGGACTTTGGATAGGGAAGGAGAGGGTACTAATTTAATTCACTTTGTTTAGACGTTTTTTAAATCAAAGAGCTAAATTGGTTCATAACATATTCTTTTTATAGCTAAAAAAAAATATATGTTTCGTATACATTAAAATAAAAAAAATTGGTTCATGATAGATTTATGTTTTGACAACTATATTGTTTGTAAACATTTAAGACTTTCTTCTTATTTTAATTTTAATTTATTTAAACTATTAACTTAATGATAGTAAGTTAAATTAATCTTATGATATACCATATATCAATAGGGATATTGATATTTTATCATTTTTTATGTTATTAATTAGTTGATTAGATTAAATTTTAATATTTAGGGGGAACAGAAAGTTGGACCCCCAGATTGACCCATCACAAGTCTAAAAATAGTAACACGTTTAAATTCAGATAATTTTGATCCAAACCTAGTTACAACTTACAACTTACGAACTCGAAACCAAACCAACCCGAGTCCCGACCCATTGCTAAGTTTGTGGGCTTGGAGAGAGACTTTGATAATCTTAACAAATTATGCCAATTTCCTTATACTTAGAACAATCAATTTATTTTCTTAAAAAAAGAAAAGGTGTTGAACTGTTGAAGAAGGTATTTAATTTGAGCCCTTCAAAATAAAAAAGTTAATCACAAAGATATAATTAGAAAAAATGGTGCCAAGCGTATTACAAACTGCCTTCTCATTTAACTGTAAACAAGATGCTCGGTTTGTTCCTTACAAGACCAAGTGACACATTGTAAACTCAACCACAACTACAACTTGTACAGATACATGTAAAAACTTGCATTCCAAATTCAGTTTCCTATCACAAAGCCAGTACTTAATTTGGCTATTGCTTTTATTGTTAAGACACCCTCACAAGTGATAGTGTTTAGCATGTGAACATGCAGATAGTAATATCAATATATCATCTAGCTAAAAATTGATAGTCATTATGATATGAGAAAGCCATAGATTATCATTGGAAATTCTATATCAATCTCAACACTCACAACAAAAATTTGGTTTGATATTTTTCAGTGAATGTCAAAGTACTTGCATGGTCTGACTTTGATTTTCATTCCAGTAGAAATGTTTTCCAAATGTGCTTGTAAACAGATGTATCGTTCCCAACATTTGTCACAACCCTGCATTCATTTCTTTTAAAGACAATTATCATTTGCTCGTTAGTGTACCCCAGGGCGCAAAGAAAGTCAACATAATCATGAAAACCCATGTCATAGTTAAGCCTAGGATCCATTGCTTTGTTTGGATCGATATGGCCAGCCTCAAAATGTAGAGGTTTGGCAAAACCTGTAAATTGGGATTTCAAAGTCCTCCTAGTCTTTGGCATAGTCTGTCTGCTTTCAATAAACCTCCCACACCAGCAACAATGGGTGCTAACATTGATGTGCCCGACAATAATGCATAATCTGTAGTCAAATCATGATGACCCACTTTTATAAATGGTTCATTGGGTAAAAATGCGTCCAGCATATCCGGAACAAGAATATCTGGCTTTGAGTAATGTTACAGACACAAGAAGTCCTGGAGTGATCGGGTTGGGTCCTTTGGATGAGAAAATGGCCACTTGAGGTGCATGCTTTTTATCAAACCTTGAAAATGAGAATAAAAGTTTTAATATATCTTGTCTGTGAAATTAAGCACTGGCTCTCATCTTGTAGACTTTCCAATGAGCCCTTTGAGAGCAACAAAGAGGTATTGCTTAAAGCTATTGGACATTTGACTCAATAACCTATCAAATGCGCATGAAAAGTTTGAATGGCTCTTGGAACTGTATTTGCATTCTCTGGGGGAAAGAAAGACCAAATGCAAGATTCTTTTTAATATATGTAAACATCTCTTTTTCTTCTCTGTCTCTTTTGAAGCTTTGTATTGTATCCTTTTGGAGAGAATCTTTTGAATCTGAGATTCATATAACCCCCACTCACCTTTTTATCTCTCAAACCAATTAACCAAGCCCAAAGATAAATTTAAATGTTCTAGTACCTCTTTGATGAGATCAATTTGAAATTCAAGAATCAAGGAAATAGAAATAGTTTTGTGAGCATAAATTTATCTTATACCGAAAGGAACATTGGCAAAAAATAAATAAAATTAAAATTAAAAGATGAGAGTGATACATATATGTATTAATGTGAAATAGTTTTTTTTTTCCTTTCCCAATTTTCATATTGATATTTTGGAAGCATGTGAAAGGTATAAGAAGCCAATGTCCTTAAATGGTGAATTTGTCACAAACACTTATCCAATACAAAATTATTAATTGGTTTAAGAATCTAACTTATGTAGGATTATATATATAGAAAAACATTTAAAGTATTTGCATTAATTGTATTAGCTAATAAATTTAGAAAATGAATTTATTACTTGTACTCTATTTGATAGCCAAAATTTGTGTTAGTAATGGCAATGTTCAGTTGGTGAAATGCCTAGAATCTGATCGGGATGCTCTTATTGGATTCAAAAATGGCCTTGACGATCCCGAGAACCGGCTTTCATCGTGGCAAGGAAGCAACTGCTGTCAATGGAGTGGAATAAGCTGTGATAATAGCAGAGGAGCTGTTGTTGCAGTGGATCTTCATAACCCACCTCCATTCTATTCTAATTCTTCTGGCAGGTATGTACTCTGGAACTTGAGTGGAGATGTTAGACCATCATTGCTGAAACTCAAGTCTTTGAGACATTTAGACTTGAGCTTCAACACCTTCAATGGCATCCCAATTCCTGTGTTCTTGGGATCTTTGGAGAATTTGCAATATCTTAACTTGTAACGTGTTGGGTTTAGTGGCACAATTCCTCCAAATTTGGGAAACCTCTCTAGCTTAGAGTATCTTGATGTGATCAGCCACTCGAATTTAGTAGTTGATAATCTTGAATGGATGGCTGGTCTTGTCTCTCTTAAACATCTCATGATGAGTGGAGTTGACCTTTCAATGGTAGGATCACATTGGGTTGCTACATTAAACAAGCTTCTGTCTTTAACTGAGTTGTATCTATCTTCTTGTTGCCTATCTGGTGATATTGCATCAGTTTCTTTTGTTAATTTTACATCTCTTGCTGTGATAAATCTTGGCTATAACAATTTAAATTCAAAGATACCTGATTGGCTTGTAAATATAAGCACACTTGAATTTGTTGATATCAGAGTTAACCACTTATAAGGAAGAATTCCACTTGGTTTCAGAGAGCTACCGAATTTGCAGGTTTTGTCTCTTGGAATGAATGGACTTCTTAGAGGAAGTTGCTTTAAGCTGTTTAGGAAAGGGTGGAAAAAGATAGAATCTCTTGATCTAAGAGAGAATCATTTAAGTGGCGAACTTCCTGCTTCCATCGGTAAACTTTGCAATATGAAATATTTGGATTTATCTTCGAATAACCTGGAAGGAACTTTACCTGAATCCCTTGAAGGAATAGAAAACTGCCTTTCTACAAGCCCATTGCCTAGTCTGCATTACTTGGAATTGAGCCACAATCAATTGCATGGTAAATTACCAGATTGGTTGGGTCAGCTTGCAAATCTTGTTCATCTTGGTCTAGCCTTTAACTGTTTTCAAGGTCCCATCCCTGCTTCTCTATGGTCATTGCTACATCTTACTGGATTGGCACTTAATGGGAATAAGCTAAATGGGACTATATCAGATAGTTTAGGACAGCTTTCTGAGTTGATAAGTTTTGATGTTTCTTTCAATTATTTGACAGGAATTCTAACTGAATCACATTTTTCAAAGCTAACTAAGCTAGAATTCTTATAATTGTCTTCCAATTTGTTCACTCTGAATGTCAGTTCCAATTGGGTCCCTCCATTCCAACTCTGGGATATTTTTATGAGTAAATTTCATTTGGGTCCTTCATTTCCAGTTTGGCTTAAGTCACAAAAGAAGGTTGAGAATTTAGAAATCTCATATGCTAGCATATCAGGTTCCATACCTAGTTGGTTTTGGGAAATTTCTTCTAATTTGTTACTGCTAAATGTTTCTTTCAATCAATTACATGGTCAGCTACCAAATCAATTAAATGTAGCTCCCTTAGCAAGAATTGATTTGAGTTCCAACCTTTTTGAAGGACCCATTCCTCTTCCAGTTGGTCAGATTGCCATGCTAGATCTATCCAACAATACGTTTTCTGGTCCTATCCCAAGGAATATAGGTGCTTCCATATCAGAACTGTTTTTTCTCTCTCTTTCAAGTAATTGCATAACTGAAGATATCCCTGCCAGTATAGGAAATGTCATCTATTGAAGTCTTTGATTTTTCAGGGAACAATTTAACAGGAAGGATTCCTTCAACTGGGAATTGTTCGTCACTTGAAATTCTAGACCTCAAAAATAACAATTTGTTCGGGGAAATTCCAGCTTCCTTGGGTCAGCTGAAGCGGGTTCAGACACTTCACCTAAGCGAAAACAATCTGTCTGGAGAGCTCCCATCATCTTTCCAAAATCTGTCACATTTGATAACTCTAGATATTGGAAACAACATGTTGAAGGGTAGCATTCCGCGATGGATTGGAGATAGTTTCAGATATCTTAGAATTCTCAGCTTGCGATCAAATGCACTTTCTGGAGAACTTCCCTCCAACCTTTCAAATTTAATTTCATTGCTAGTCCTGGACTTGGCAGAAAACAAGTTGAATGGTACTATTCCTGCTGGATTTGGTGATCTGAAAGCTATGGCTCAAGTGCAAAACAGAAGCAGCTATCTTTTTGGAATGGCGCGATGCACGGTCACCTACTATCAAGAAAGCTTGGTTGTGGATATAAAAGGCCAGTCTCGAGAGTTTACCATGACTCTTTCTTTTCTAACTAGCATAGACCTTTCAGGAAATAACTTACATGGAGATCTTCCCCAAGAACTGACAAAATTGGCAGGTTTGGTGTTTCTGAACTTATCAAGAAACCATATCAGTGGCCAGATTCCTAAGAACATTTCAAATTTGCATCAACTTTCATCTCTTGATCTCTCAAGTAATAGCCTTTCTGGTCCAATTCCTCCAAGCATGCCATCATTATCATTTCTGGAGTTTCTTAATTTGTCAAACAATAACTTCTCTAGTACAATCCCTTATACTGGTCAATTGACAACTTTTGAAGCATCTTCTTTTGCTGGGAACCCGGGTCTTTGTGGTCATCCATTGGATGTAAAGTGTCAAGGTGAAGGCTCTAAAGGAGAGGAACCTGCTGAGAATATGGATAGTGGTGAAGAAGTCACTGATACTTGGTTTTACTTGAGTGTTGGGCTAGGATTTGCAGCAGGTCTTCTAGTTCCTTATTTCATTTTAACAATCAATGAAGCTTGGAGAAATGCTTATTTTGCTTTTATTGATGAAGTTGCTGCCAGATTTTTTGGTCTGAGGCACAGAACGACACATCGTAGGAACAGGCATAATCAGCATTAGTTTAATTGTACTTTTTTCAGTTATATTTTGAACTCTTAAAATCTCAGCTTCTTAATTGGCTTATCATGAGAATAGGCTTATAATGTGTGTCCACCTTTTATTTAATTTTATAAATGGTTTTTTTTTTTTTTAATCTTCTTTCTTTTCATCCCTTTTGTAGTTTTGTTTGATTATCTTGTCCTTCCTCTCTTATGTTTTATACAATTTTCATTCATGAGATCACACTACAACAACACAACTGAAACATAAATTTGCTAAATTGATTGTAAATATTTGTTAGATTTGTTAAATATTATTGCAGTAGTGATTATAAAATACATTATTGATTGGATATGTCCCAAGTTGTAATATACATAGATAGATAAATTTTAAAATTGGTCATTATTGGATATGTCCCAAGTTGTAATATACATAGATATATAAATTTTAAAATTGGTCATTGTATGATTCATAATATGATATGAAATTGTATACACTAAAATAATAAATTGGTTTGTGATCGAGTTTTAACAACTATGTTTTTGTGAATATTTAGAACTTAATTCCTTCTCATTTTAATTGTAATATTTTTTTTAAAAAAAAATTTATTTAACTTATTGATCATAAGTTATATTAATGTTGTTATAGATCATCTATTAGCAGGGATATTGAAGAAGGTATTTAGTTAAAAAAATTTTAAAAACACAAATAGACTTTAACGTGGAGTCATTCAAAATATACAAGTTAATCACAAATAGAGAATTAGAAAAATGCTGCCAAGAATATTAATTTCAAACTGTTATTTCAATTTTTTTTTGGTCTTGTCATATAATTATAAACAAGATGCTCAGTTTATTTTAGTGAATGCAGGTGCTTATTTCCTGCAAAAAAAGAAAAGAAAAAAGATAGATGATTTTTGTTCTTTACAATACCAAGTAAGACATTGTAAATTACAACCACGGCTTTTACAGATACATGTAAAAACTCTGCATAACAACTTCTGTTTCATATCACAAAGCCTATACTTAATTCGGCCAATACTTCTGTTTAGCATGTGAACATGCCGATAGTAATATCATCTAGCTAGAAATTGATAGCCACTATGGGGCTTGATACTATGTGGCCATATTGATCGATCCATTTGAGAAAACCATAGATTATCATTGGAAATTCTATTTCAATCTCAACACTCAGAACAAAACTTTGATTCTTGATATTTTTCAGTGAATGTCAGAGTACTTGGTTCGACTTTGATTTTCATTCCAGTAGGAATGTTCTCCAAATTTGCTTTGTAAACAGATGTATCATTCCCAACATTTGTCACAACCCTGCTGAAGTTCATTGTTGCGGGATAGGTAGTTTTGTAGGAGAGTACGACAATGAAAGATGGGTAGTTAAGCTCATGACTAAGTTTCTTGTTGCAATGCCATTCATTTCGTTTAAGGAGAATTCTCATTTGCTCGTTAGTGTACTCCAGGCCGCAAAGAAAGTCAATATAATCTTGAAAACCAATGTCATAAATAAGTCCAGGATCCATGGCTTTGTTAGGATCGATATGACCAGCCCCAAAATGTAGTGGTGTGGCAGAACTTGTAAATTGGGATTTCAAAGTCCTGCCAGTATTGTCTTTGGCATAGGCTGTGGTCATTAAAGCAGATCGGATGGCTGCAGGGCTCCACTTGGGGTGGACTGCTTTCAATAAAGCTCCCACACCAGCAACAATGGGTGTTGACATTGATGTGCCTGACAATAATGCATAATCCGTAGTCAAATCATGATTGCCCACTTTTATAAATGGTTTATTGGGTATAAATGCGGCCAATATATCCACTCCTGGAGCGACAATATCTGGTTTGAGAATTCCTGGAGTGATTGGGTTGGGCCCTTGGGATGAGAAAATGGCCACTTGAGGTGCACGCTTTTTACCGAACTTTGTAAACACAAACTTCATACTTTTCACCTTTGGGTTTTTCACCCTTGTCACATACTCTTTAACTAAAGTTCCAGAAGCATTTGTTAAAATAAGGCTTGGAATTGAGTACTCCTGTGGAAATAAAGAAAGTGATATATCGGTGAAGAAGATGGCTGCATAAGCACCTGCTCTCTCGACCTCTATAATTTGCTGAGAAACATTTAAGTTGTTGCTATCACAGAGGACTGCCTTTCCAACAACCTCATTTCTATCCAATGCTGTGTCATTGCAAATTGCTTTGCTCATGTTGCCTTTGCCATAGTACAATGTTAAATTACTTAAGGAAACGCTCTCTGGAAAGTATGATGTCCCCTCAACAGTTAATCCATTTTCTAGAGTCATTCTTGCAATGAAACTTCGATCAAGTGCGGCAGCCCCTACAGTTGTGATCCAGGGTGCTCCATTGTATACTGCTTTAAAATCTTGGTCATTACCAGCAGAACAGACAACAAAAATCCCTTTCTCAATTGCAGAAATAGCACCCTTGGCAATATAATCAGTGAAATAAGATGTCTGATTAATGCCAATTGACAAAGACATGATATCAACCCCATCACTAATTGCTTGTTCCATGCCAGCGAGTACATCAGTTCCAGCAGTCAATTCGGTATCTGTTGCCCAACCAACCTTGTACACAGCAAGACGTGCATGGGGAGCCACCCCTCTGGCTGTGCCTTTTGCATATCCAAAGTGACTTACACCAAGTACATGGTTACCTACTGCTGTGGATGCTGTGTGCGTACCATGACCCATGAAGTCTCTTGTAGAATCATAGTCAACTTCCTTGTTTATAGCTACATGCTTTATTCCTTTGCTGAAGGATCGAGCCCCAATGAGCTTCTTGTTGCAGTTCGAAGGGCTAAATGCTGTGCCATTCTCACACTTTCCCTTCCATCTTTGTGGCACTGGGGACATACCCTCATCGAGAAAACTCTCACTCTCTGGCCAAACTCCTGTATCTAAAATGCCTACAATCACATCTTCTCCATATGACGCGGCAGGCCATATGCCGGAGTGACGATTCATTCCGAAGAACTTGGGTGTGTAAGTTGTCATTAGCTTGCCAAAGGACTCCGGGTATGTGGCAATATGAGCTGAAGAGTTCTGAATCTCAGATAGCTGAGTGGGTGTGAGCCTTGCACTAAACCCATGCATGACATGGCTGTATGAGTACAACAATAGTTCTTCCTCATCAGCTGGAGATGATGACAATGATTTTAGAATGGACCGATGCCATGATTCATGTGTTGAGTGAGGTGCTGGCTTTTGACAATGGTCCATGTGAATGATGTATGTTTGGTATTCTTCGACTGCTGAAACGGCATTGTTTAATATTCCAAGTAGCAATAGTAGTAGCCAAGGCAGTGCACCCTGCAAAATCAGAATGAAGAGGCTCATCCTTAAGGTTATGTTGAGGAAATGGGATTTGAAAATGACGAGAATTGGTGCGTTTATAATGCCTCGTGTTTTAACAATGGTGAATTATTGAAATACTCTATGTAGGCTAGTGACATTGCAGCAAATCAAGATCTTGTTAATGGCACCTTAAGCCCATGTTCATCCATAAGACCATAAGCCTACATACACGATTTTTTTTTTTCAATGTTGAGTTGGCAATTAGTCCATGATAGATAATAAAATGCTGTCTATGGGGTCTCAATATAAAAATCAATAACAACTTACAAACTAAGCAACTTGTGAAAAAAAAAAATTATAATAGATTGTCTCTAGCATTGCTAACCTCACAATTTCCAATACCGATCACAACACTGACAAAAAAGCTTCACTTTTTGAATGGAAATAACATGACTTTGCTCAAGTATATTAGATATATGTGTTTTTGCTATGTAAAAATTGAGAACATTCGACCAAGACCTAAATCCCATAGAAGGAAGCAGAATGCCATTGAGTTAGATGACCATTGATTAATTTATATTTTGTTCATATGAACGTTCAACGCCATTTTATCATGCCAAAAACATTTTTTTTAAGGATATATAGATCTGCTACATGCATTAAATTTTTTGTCTAATTCATCAATTCAATCAAATTTGTAATTGATATTCAAATAATGGTATGAACCTTTTAAATTTATATATTACAACTAAATTTTTTCATTGCAGCTTTTAACATGAGTTATAAATTCAATGGACTATTTGATTGAGTTATACCTTCAAATTAGTTTGTATTAAAAGACAAAAAAGAATGAGAGGAAATTTACTTTAAAAAAAGAAAGAAAGAATGAGAGGATATTATTGAGTGGATTAATTGAAGATAGAATAAAGAGGAGGAAGGACATGCACATTTACCTGATACACGCCATGCTTGACCTCCATGGTATAAATTTCCAAAGGGCTATATCTTCTTTCCATTATTGTTTACTCTTTTGGTTTTCTCATAGGGAGTGTGCTAAGGTTAAAGACATCCATGGTACATGGACGATATCTAAATTGATGAAAGAAACAACTTCATTCAAATTGATTTCTGTATTTAGTATTTGGACAGCTTATCAATTACTTGAATCTGTTTAGACAACCTCTTTTATTGATCTGTGGTATAACATAACAATATATGGAGGTTTTGGCCTATTTTAAAGTTTTTCTCTTGTATTGCTATGACAAACTTTGAGAATTGTGGTTAACTAACCTCTATTTGGGGTTCTGTCTAGTTGGGAATGCTTTGTAAAGTTGGTTAGTCCTTTGGTTTTTCCTTATATTTTCCGCTTTATAAGTGATTAATTGACCTTTCAATTTCTTTTTTGTTCTAGTAATTAGCTATGGGTGCTTAATGAAATTGGGTTTGTTAGTCTTTTGGATATTCCTCTATTTTCTCTTGCCAATCTTTTTGTTTTCCCAATTTATAGTAATTAATTCCCGCGTGTTGCGCGTGTATGCTATGAGTTTATTTTGAAAAAATTAACAAGAAATTATTTTTATGACTCTTATAAAATAATTATTATGTTTTATATTATTTGGAGAATTAATTATAATTATAATTTAAGTTATTAAAAAGAGAGAAATATAAATTTTTAAGATTAATATAATATGAACGTATTTCTGAATCAAATTGACTAATATGTAATTATTTCCACTAAATTAAGCACACAATGTTATTGAATGATGTAATATTAACAAAAAATTACACCATGTGTAACACTATCCTAAGGGCCAAGGGGCAATTATTTCTTTGAGGGATTTCTTATTTTTTGGGCAGCCAATTCTAATTTTGTAGGCATGATATATCCTTACAAAGTTTTAAGATATATATGTATTTTATAAAAATCAAAATAGATTTAAAGAAAAAAAAAAAAAAAAAAGAGAGTAGGGGGCCATGACTAGGCTCTGCCTCTGATTTTGGAGTAGACCTCATAAATTTCAATCCAAACATATCTATCTAATTATAATAAAAATAAAAATGATGGATAAGCCTATATGTAATTTTACTGATTGCGTGACTTGATAAGTCAATGCATGATCACATGACTCACATCAATTTATAAATTTTTGTAATAGAGCTTATAGTACCCCAAGTATATTTCTTAGAGATAAAGAGCTAAATCTGATGAAGAAAATATTCTTTTCATTTGGGAAAGATCCATTTCATCTTTAAAATTAAATAAGACAAATCTCAAGGTGTATCTAGCTAGTAATTACTAATTAGTGCCACCCACGGTTTTTTGGATTTAAAATCCATAAAACTGGTTTATGAACGGATGCCACGCTTAATTTCAAGACAAGATTCATGAGTTAAACCATCTTTCGAAGCAATTCCCAAAATTCTAATAGTTATCACATAAATGCTTACTTAGAAATTAGTCAATTTCTAGGTTCAAGGAGTAATTACTAATGGACAAGGTTTGGCTATAAACTGGTTTGTAGTTTGTAGCCGGTTTGCTACAACCCACTACGTGGCAGCTTATAAGACTATCCACATGTATTATTTAAAGAAGTCACATGACTTATTAAATAGGTCATGTGACTAAAGTACACGTGAATGATCTTATTAGTTGCCACGTAGTGGGTTGTAGTAAGCTGGCTACAAACCAGTTTGTAGCCCAACTCTGTCCATTACTAATTATTCAGATAGAAATTACTCATTCCATTACGTCGATACATTATTTCAATTTCACTACTTAAATGTCTAAGTGATTAAATCAAAGAAGCACTATAAGAGTCTAAGACATTAAAATATGGGTAAAATTTAGGTACAGTTTCTTAGATTAGCTACATTAGGCTTCTTAATTGAATTCAAATACATGGTTGCATTAATCAATGAAACACAAACAATGTTATCTTTTCCAAAGATATTTAAATTCAATGTATTTGAATTCAATAGGAACCTAATGTATTTGATCTAAGGAATTGTACTTAAGTTTTACCCTTAAAATATATAACTAGTAAGGAGCCCGTTTTAAGATTCAAAAAAATCTTTCACTAGGATTAAAAAAATAAAAAATGTATATATAAAAAATAATAGGATACATGTATATGATATCCAGATTAGTATATTAATTAACTGATACTTTGTTAACTATTTTTTTTTTCTTAAGGTTGGAGAAATTTTTTCGCACCTAAAGTGATTTGAAGTTTTGACCTTCAACTTTAACCCTATGTTTAGATGGAGGGGAAGGCAAGCGGACTAAGAGAATGAGAATGAGGAGGTTTAATGAATCTTGTTTAAGAATTTATTTATTTTTTGAAGTAGAAGGGAGAAGGATTTGAGAGAATTTGGAGGGGCATCCTCCAAACCTTTCATTTTTAATTCCTTAATGCTATATTCGAAAGTTTGGAGGGAGATGAAGGGAAGGAGAGGAAAAGAAAATGGTTACCACTCCCTCTTATTTGTTTGAAAGTTGTAGGAGTGGGGGAGGAGAAGAGGAGAGAGGAATGGTCATATAAATTGACAATTACAACCCACGTTTGCTTATTTTAAAGAAATAGATTTAACTTTATATTATAATGGTATAATTGACAATTATGACCCGAATCTTGACCCATCACAAGTTTAAAAATAGTAACCCGAAAAAATTGAGATTACTACGCGTGTAGCCAATGGTCTTTGAAGAAGGTATTTAGTTGAAAAATGTCACAAAAACACATAGACATTTACGAGGAGCCATTCAAAATATACAAGTTCATCACAAAGAGAGAATTATATAAAATGGTGCCAAGCCAAGAGTATTATAAATGGTCTTATCATTTGATTATAAACAAGATGATCAGTTTATATAAAGTGAATACAGATGCATATTTCCATAAAGAAAGAAAAAGAAAAAAAAAAATAGATAGATTATTTTTGTTCCTTACAAGACCATGTGACACAGTGTTGTAAATTAAAACCACGACTTTTACAAATACATGTAAAAAGTCAATACTTAATTCGCCACTACTTTTATAATCAAGACACCCTCACAATTGACAGTGTGTAGCATGTGAACTTGCCGATAGTATCATCCAGCTAGAAATTGGTAGCCACTATAGGACTTGATACTATGTGGCCATATTGATCAATCCATTTGAGAAAACCATAAATTATCATTGGAAAATCTCTATCAATCTCAACACTCACAACAAAACTTTGATTCTGATATTTCTCAGTGAATGTCAGAGTACTTGGTTCCACTCTGATTTTCATTCCAGTAGGAATTTTCTCCAAATGTGCTTCGTAAACAGATGTATCATTCCCAACATTTGTCACAACCCTGCTAAGGTTCATTGCCGTGGGATAGGTGGTTTCGTTGGAGAGTACAACAATGAAAGATGGGTAGTTAAGCTCATGACTAAGTTTCTTGTTGCAATGCCATTTTTTTCGTTTCAGGATGATTCTCATTTGCTCATCAGTATACTCCAGACCGCAAAGAAAGTCAACATAATCTTGAAAACCCATGTCATAGATAAGTCCAGGATCCATGGCTTTGTTCGGATCAATATGGCCAGCCCCAAAATGTATTGGTGTGCCAGAATGTGCAAATTGGGATTTCAAAGTTCTGCCAGTATTGTCTTTGGCATAGGCCGTGGTCATTAAAGCAGATCGGATGGCTGCAGGACTCCATTTGGGGTGGATTGCTTTCAATAAAGCTCCCCCACCAGCAACAATGGGTGTTGACATTGATGTGCCTGACACAAGTGCATAATCCGTAGTCAAATCATGATTGCCCACTCTTATAAACGGTTTATTGGGTATATATGCGCCCAGTATATCCACTCCTGGAGCGATAATATCTGGCTTTAGAATTCCTGGAGTGATTGAGTTGGGTC
>OU015762.1:5289031-5404442 GCA_907173295.1 Fagus sylvatica
AGCTCGGTCAGATACGGCCAAATACAGAAAAAGTGGTTCACCTGGTGTGGGGTTGGACAAGAGCAAGGAGGAAGAAAGATACTCTTCAGATCTTCAAAGGCCGAAACGCATTTGTCGTCCCATTTGAAAGTAGTGCTCTTTTTCAGGAGCTGAAAGAAGGGCTGGCATCTGTCAGCGGATCTTGAAATGAATCGGCTCAAGGCTGCGGTCATACCTGTTAGGCGTTGGACTTCTTTGTGAGTTCGTGGTGCTTTTAGTTCTTGGATGACCTTGATTTGATCTGGGTTTACCTCAATACCTCTATGTGATACCATGAAACCTAGGAATTTCCAGAGCCGACCCCAAATACGCATTTTGAAGCGTTCAATCGTAGTTTGTGCAGTCTTAATACCCGGAATGTCTCCGTCAAATCCTTTAAGTGGTCTTGAGACAACCTGCTTTTTACAACCATATCATCAATGTATATCTCCATTGTCTTCCCTATTTGATCTTTGAACATCTTAGTGACCATCCGTTGATATGTCGCGCCGGCGTTTTTTAGACCGAACGACATTACTTTGTAGCAGTATATCCCCAGTGGGGTGATGAATGCGGTTTTTTCTCTGTCTTCGGCTGATAGGGCAATCTGATGGTACCCTTGGAAGGCGTCCAGAAAACTCATTCGGTCGTGCCCGGCTGTTGCGTCTACCAACTGATCGATCTTGGGTAAGGGGAAGGGGTCCTTTGGGCATGCTTGGTTGAGGTTTGTGAAGTCTACACATACTCTCCACTTCCCGTTTTTCTTTTTTACTACCACTGTGTTAGAGAGCCAAGTAGGATATTGGATTTCCCGTATTGCTCCAGCCTGCAATAGCTTCTCTACTTCCTTTTGTACTGCTTCTGCATGCACTGGAGCTGATCTCCTCGCCTTCTGTTGCACTGGTTTGGAGTGAGGATCTGTGTTCAGCCGATGTTCGATGTAATTGGGATCTACACCTGGTACTTCGTAGGGATCCCAAGCGAATACGTCCACGTTGCCTACGAGGAAGTCTATGAGTTCGGTTCGGTTGCCTTGACTGAGCTCTCGGCCGATCTTGAAATACTTCTCTGGATCAGAAGAGAAAATCACCGTATCTAGTTCTTCACAGGACGAGTATGTCTCTGTGTGGGTATCCCTCGCCTTCTCTAACTGCTATAAACCCTTGGAGCATTGTGACACCATTTTCCCCTTTTGTTTTGATTCTGGGGGATTCTGTTTGACCGCCGCCATGATGCACTGCTTGGAGGCAACTTGGTCGCCCTTAATCTCCATTATACCGAAATCTGTTGGGAAACGGAGTTTTTGATGGAAAGAGGAAGGCACGGCTTTCAACCTGTGCAGCCATCTTCGTCCCATAATTGCTGTGTAGGGGGACGGCACGTCTATTACCACAAATTCGGTTTCCAAACTGATTGGTCCGGTATGGACGTTCAATGTGATCCGTCCCATCGGCCGAACGCTTTCTCCTGAAAATCCAACTAGAGGTGCGTCGTAAGGTTGTAGGTCGGTCTGTTTGAGACCCAATCCGTGAAACAAGTCTGGGTACATTATTTCAGAACAACTGCCTTGGTCTACTAGTACCCGTTTGACATCCGAGTCCCCAATTCTCAATTTGATCACTAACGGATCGTCGTGTGGGGTCTGGACATCTCTCAAATCCTCGTCGGAGAAGAAAATCTGCTGTTCATTTTCTGGATAATCCATCCTCGGTTTTTTGGACATAACTGATCCTTCATGTATTTGAAAAACCTCTCGAAGGTGTTGAGCTTTCTTTAAGTCGGATTTTAGTCGATCGTATGAATGCCCATTCGACCGAGAAGTATGGATTGTTTCTATGATCCTTGCAGCTGGTTTGGTGTTGTGAACGATCGTTGGCCCGTTCATGGTAATGTTGTCTCTGGCCATCACTTATGTAGCATCGTAGGTGTCCGGCTTTGGCCAGATCATCTAGGTGCTTTTTCAATGTGAAACATTTCTCGGTCATATGGCCCTTTTCTCTGTGATAGGAACAGTATTTATTGGGATCCCTCTTAGTTGGATCTCCACCCAGGGGCGCAGGCCACATGAAGAAAGGTTCATTTTTTATGTCGCCCATAATACGATAAATTGGTTGATTAAAAACTGTATATACCCCGACTGCTTCTTTCGGTCGTGGAAAACGGGTAGGATTCCTCGGCGGTATTTCGGCCCTTTTTTGCTCCGTATTGTTGGGCCTTCTTTGGGGTCGATTTTGTGCGGATAATGCCCCAGTTCTAGCTCTGTCTTCCTCCACACGTACGTACTGTTCAATTCGCGACATAAGATCTCGCATGTTTCTCGCCGATCTTTTGGAGAGACTGTGTCTTAACTCGGATTCGGGGTGCAAACCCTCTTTAAAGGTTTTCATGGCCATATCTTCTGTACCACCGTCTACCTCGTTATAGACTTCCCAGTATCTGGCCGAATAGTTTTTTAGTGACTCTGAGTCCTTCATTCTCATAGACATTAGGGAGGCAAACTCCTTAGGTTTCCGACTGTTTGTTATGAATCGGGAGACAAATGCCTCGGCTAATTCATTCCAAGAAAAAATCGAGGAATGTGGAAGGCGGTTGAACCATCGAAGGGACATCGGTCCCAAGCTTGATGGGAACATTCGGCACATCAGAGCATTGTTGCCGAGGTGTATAGCCATGCTTTGTCTATAATGGCTAATATGCCCGACAGGGTCGGCCTTGCCGTCGTACATTACATAGGTCGGTGCTGAAAAGTTTCTTGGCAGACGGGCGCTTTCTATTTCTTTAGAAAATGGAGAGTGTGATATCTGATGAAGGGCTTTCCACACCGTTTCCCGCCCTATTCTTTCTCCGTATGGTTGTCTTACGGCTGAGGGGGATTCGGACCAGTTGCCCCTTGACCCTCTGTTCAAAGTTCTCCCCCCTTTATGTCTCCCGTCAGAGCTTTCTTCTTCATCAGTTTCCGCGGTGGACCTGCTGGAGCTTTCAGATGACAGACATTTTGTATGTCTGGTTCTAATCTTCGATCGGCTAGAATGTTGTGGTCTTCTGGACCGCTTATTTTTCTTCAACTTCTTTTTTAGGTCAAGAACCTGTTGTTGTAGTGCCTCCACTGTGTCTTCATTATATTCATCCCAGGTTCGGTCACTAGTCGAACTACCCGTTCGTGGTTCTTCGGTTAGCCTTGATCTTCTGTCCATTTTGGAGGGTTCACGATATCGGTGTGATGGTTCAGGTTTCTGTTCTCTCCTGACCTCTGATCTGATGATGATTCTTCGGCCTCGGAGTGCTTTTTCAGAAGGAGAACCTTCAGGCCACCTTTTTTCATTATTAGAGGAGAGGTCCGTTTCTACTAAGGGATCTTCCTCTTCTGGGATCATTGTTTCCTTTCCTCGGTCTGAGTACTCGGTCGCTTTTTTTATTCGGCTAGTCATTTTCTTCGGAATTTTGTTTCTGTAAAAGTACTTTCCCACAGACGGCGCCAATTGTAGTGGGTAAGTTTCAGTGCTACAATTAATTTCTTAAAGTAGTAAAAAGTACTTTAGTCAGACTTTCCAAAAACAACCACCTCCTTTATTAATGTTTACTTTTGAATTTATAGTACACAGTACTTTGTACTTTGTTCCCTTTCCCCAATGTGGGACAATTCTTTATTCAATAAAGTACAATAAAGTACAAAGATTCTATTGACAAGTACTATATTCTATGTGCTTTAGGCTTTGGGCCGAGCTTTACACTTTGACTTTTGATACGGCCTGGGCCGAGTTTTGTGCTTTGGCCTCTGCAATAGGTTTGGGCCGAGCTTCATACTTTGGCTTCTGATACAGGCTTGGGCCGACCTTGATACTTTAGCCTCTCTCGTGGGTTTGGGCCGACCTTCATACTTTATCCCTTGATATGGGCTATTCATTTATGGGCCTATTTTAGATTTAGATTTCCCCACCTCCAGAATAATTTAAATTTTATTAAAAAATATATATTAAAATAATGAGGTGTAAAATTATTGGACTAGTTTATGTGGTGCAATATTATGAAGTCAATAAAAAAAAAAAAAAAAACTTCAATTTTACATTATAGTATAGATATGAGACATTCTATATTTTTGTTTTTGAGCTATTGGGCCTTTTAATTTTTCTTTTAGCTATAGGGTCTTTTGTAGGCTTTCTATAATTTCTAGAATTCGTGGGCTTAAAGCCAACACTTTAGTAGCTTACCCTTGGAACTGGCATTGAAATGAAGGTATATAAGTAGTGCAGTACAGTTGCCAGAATATGGCCTTTATGAATTTAACATTCTTGAAACCATTGTGCAATGGCTCAAAAGTCAATTGTCTTTTACAAATCAAAATGAAAACATGCCAAGCAAATCACTGATTATAGTAAAAATAATGGTTGAGGAATCACCGAATCAGTTCTGTGTTCAAGCTGGCAAGCCTACAGTCTTAACTCTTAAGTCAATGGAAGTGAGAATGATGAGATGAATATATATCTTGGCTGTAAAATTAAGCACTGGCTCTCATCTTGTGGACTTTCCAATTAGCCCTTTGAGAGCAACAAAGAAGTATTGCTTAAAGCTACTGCACATTTGACCCATTAACCTATCAAATGTGCATGAAAAGTTGGAATGGCTCTTGAAACTGTAATTGTGTTCTCTAGGGGAAAGAAAGACCAAATCTTGTAGAGAAACTTTTGAATCTAAGATTTGATATAACCCTATCCACCTTTAATCACTCAAACCAATTAACCAAAGTCCAACGATAAATTTAAATGTCATAATGCCTCTTTGATGAATTCAATTTGAAATTCAAGAAGCAAGGAAATAGAAATAACTTTGTGAGCATAAATTTTTCTTATACTGAAAGGAACATTAGCAAAAAATAAATAAAATTAAAATTAAAAGTTTAGAGAACGTTACAAACAGATAATGATAGCCATATTTGAAGAGTGATACATATATATATGTGAAATAGTTTTTTTTTTTTTTTTTTTTTTTTCATATTGATATTGCAAGCATGTGAAAAGTATAAGAAGCCAATGTCCTAAAATGGTTAATTTGTCACAGGCACTTATCCAAGACAAAATTATTAAGTGGTTTAAGAATCTAGCATATGTAGGATTATATATATAGAAGGTGATTTAAAGTATTTTCTTTAATTGCATTAGCTGATAAATTTAGAAAATTGTTTTTTTTTTTTTTTTTTTTTTTTTCTGATAAAAGAAATGTGAGTTTGTCATGCAGTATCCATGGTGGGAATAAGTAGTATAAGTTTAAAGATATTAATTTGCTAATGTACAAAGCACAAATGACAGCAAAGAAGAGATTTTGCAAAGATAGTTCAAAGCAATCTCCTTGTGCTAGTAGTAGACCTGGAAGTACAATAAGCAGAGGATAATAGAAAAGCCAAGTTTAAATATCTTACAACAACATTCATGAACAAAGTGTTCTGACAAAAATATTTTAAAAAGTACAATAAGACTAATGTTGACGACGATGCTTGTTCTTAGGATCTGCTGTTCTTCTGTATCTCATCCATGATAATCTATCAACAACTTTTTCAACAAAAGCAAAGTAGGCATTTCTCCAAGATTTTCTAATTGCTAAAATGAAATAAGGAACTAGAATACCTGCTGCAAATCCAAGCCCAACACTAAAGTAAAACCAATTATCAATGAATTTGTCATTACTGTCATTCTCAATGGTTCCCCCTATATCAGTTCCTCCAGTTGGACACTTTACAACCAATGGAGCACCACAAAGACCCGGGTTGCCAACAAAAGATGATGCCTCGAAAGTTGTCATATGACCAGTGTAAGGGATGCTACCCAAGAAGTTATTGTATGACAAGTTCAAATACCCCAGAAATGATAACAAAGACATGCTTGGTGGAATTGTGCCAGAAAGGCTATTACTTGAGAGATCAAGAGATGAAAGTTGATGCAAATTTGAAATGCTCTCAGTTATCTGGCCACTGATATGGTTTCTAGACAAGTTCAGAACCACCAAACCTGCTAATTTTGTTAGTTCTTGGGGAAGATCTCCCTGCAAGTTATTTCCAGAAAGGTCTATGCTAGTCAAAAGGGAAAGAGTCTTAGTGAACCTTTGAGGCTGGCCTTTCATACTCACAACCAAGCTTTCTTCATAGTAGAGGCCCCTGTACTTGCCATAGAAAAGATATTGGTTTCTGATTTGCACTTGAGCCATAGCTTTCAGATCACCAAAGCTAACAGGAATTGTGCCATTCAACTTGTTTTCTGCCAAGTCCAGGACTTGCAATGAACTTAAATTCGAAAGCTTAGAGGGAAGTTCTCCAAAAAATGCATTTGATCGCAAGCTGAGAAGTCTAAGATATCTGAAACCATCTCCAATCCATGGCGGAATGATACCCTTCAACATGTTGTTTCCAAGATTCATAGTTTCCAAACTTGACAGATTTTGGAAAGATGATGGGAGCTCTCCAGAGAGCTTGTTGCCACTCAGGTGAAGTGTCTGAAGCAAATTCAGTTGACCCAAGGAGTTTGGAATTTCCCCATATAAATTGTTGCCACTGAGGTCTAGCACCCTTAGGTAAGAACAATTTCCTATGCTTGATGTGATGCTGCCTGTTAAGTTGTTGCTGGAAAGATCAATGACTTCTATGTATAGCATATGTCCCATACTGGCAGGGATATCTCCTGTTATTTCATTATTTGAAAGAGATAGGAAGATCAGGTTAGGCATGGAAGTACCTATATTCCTTGGGATAGGACCAGAGAACTTATTGTTGGACAGATCTAGCAATTCAATCTCAACAACTGGAAGAGGAATGGGTCCTTCAAAGAGGTTGGAGCTCAAATCAATGTCTGCGAAGGGAGCTACATTTAATGGATTTGGTAGCTGACCATGTAATTGATTGAAAGAAACATTTAGCAGTGAAAAGTTATAAGAAATTTCCCACAACCAGCTGGGTATGGGACCCAAAATGCTAGCATTTGAGAAGTCTAGATACATGACCTCCTTCTGTGATTTAAGCCAAGTTGGGAATGAAGGTCCCAAATGGCACGAACCCATATCAAGATTTCGGATTTGGAATGGAGGGAGCCAATTGGAACTGACATTCAAAGTGAATGAATTGGAAGATAAGTGCAAGATCTTCAGCTTAGTGAGCTTTGAAAAATGTGATTCAGTGACTATTCCTGTTAAATGGTTGGAGGAAACATCAAAACTGGACAACTCAGAAAGCTGTCCTAAGCTATCTGGGAGAGTCCCATTAAGTTCATTCCCCTCTAGCCCCAATTGAGTAAGATGTAGCAATGACCCCAAAGCAGGGATGGGACCTTGAAGAGAGTTATATCCAAGCTCAAGTTCGACAAGATTTTTGAGCTGACCCAGCCAATTTGGTAATGTACCATGCAAGTGATTGTTGCTTAATGTCAAGTACTGCAGACCATGCAGAGGACTTCTAAAAAGACAGTTTTCTGCTCCTTCAAGGATTTCAGGTAAAGATCCTGTTAGGTTATTACCAGATAAATCAAAAAGATTCAAATTGCAAATTTTACCAATAGAGCTAGGAATGCCACCCTCAATATTATTGTCAGCGAGACCAACATAAGTGAGAAATGTCATGTTGCCGAGGGAAGCAGGAAGTTTCCCATGTAATTTATTATAAGCTAGATCAAGGACTTCTATCTTTTTCCATCCTCTCTTGAATAATTGAAAACAACTTGCTGTAAGATTACTATTTAATGCAAGTTTTAAAACGTGCAAATTTGGTAGCTCACCAAAACCAAGTGGAATTCTTCCATATAAGTTGTTATTGCTGATATCAACGTATTCAAGGCTGCTGATATTTACAAGCCAATCTGGTATCTTTGAATTGAACATGTTAAAGCTAAGATCTATCACAGCTAGTGAAGTAAAATTAACAAGAGTAGGTGATGGAATATAACCAGATAGGCCACAAGAAGATAGATGAACCTCAGTCAAAACTGGAAGCTTGTTTAATATCCCCAACCAGTTTGATCTGACCATTGAAAGGTCCACTCCATTCATCATAAGATGTTTTAAAGAGACAAGACCAGCCATCCATTCAAGATTGTCAACTGTTAAAGTTGAAAGCTTGACATCAAGATACTCCAACCTAGAGAGATTTCCCAAATTTGAAGGAATTTTGCCACTAAACCCAGCATTAGACAGGTTAAGATATTGCAAATTCTCCAAATATCCAAAGAATTCAGGAATTGGGATACCATTGAAGGTGTTGAAACTAAAGTCTAAATATCTCAAAGACTTTGATTTTCATCAATGAAGGTCTAACCTCTCCACTCAAGTTCCAGAATCCATACCTGCCAGAAGAATCAGAACCAGATGGATGTGGGTTATGAAGATCAACTGCAACAACAGCTCCTGTACTATTTTCACAGCTTATTCCCCACCATTGACAACAGTTGCTTCCTTGCCACGATGAAAGCCGGTTCTCAGGATCTTCAAGACCATTTTTGAAGTTGATAAGAGCATCTTGATCAGATTTCAGACATTTCACTGATTGTGCAAGACCCTTAGAAACAAACCCTCTTGTTATCAAACAGAGAAAAGGTATTAACAAAACTACAACTTTTTCCATGGGTTCAACTATGAAGCTTTGACTGTAAGCCATGAACCATTAACTCTAATGTATATATAAAATCTTCATTTCCGTGTAGTACAAGAAATTTGTTATTTATAAGATTAGAGAAAGAGAGTTGAAGATATATAAAAAGGGTAAATATTACCATGGTGTAAGTGTGTACACACCATCTAATATGAACATACATTTATAAATTATAGACATCAAAGCTAACAAATGTCCATATTTTAGGTGATATGCGATATGTATCAAGTGATGTGTACGTAGTACTGTTCTTATAAAAAAAATACAAAATAGTTGCGTGAATTTTTCCTTAAAAATGGCGTTTTAAGAATTTAAGATTGTTAAAACCATTGAAATCAGCGGCCACAAAAGTCAGAATTGTTTATACGTCAAATTGAAAATGTGCCAAGCACATGCTAGTTTTTGACTTTTGTGGATACATAATAATGGTCAACAAGGAATGAATTAGTCAATGGAGAAATTACCTCTCCACTCTCCATTCAGTTTTCTTAAGCTCAAATCTCTGCCCAGCCATGAAAATCCCATTTGTGACATATGGTTTTAATCAATTTAATTAATTAAAATTCTCATTTGCACCACAGATGCACAAACTTCTTCTCTCACTGCTACCCTGTCAAAGTCCTGCAAGTTTCATCTGGGAATTGTAGAGTATTTGGACTTTGGATAGGGAAGGAGAGGGTACTAATTTAATTCACTTTGTTTAGACGTTTTTTAAATCAAAGAGCTAAATTGGTTCATAACATATTCTTTTTATAGCTAAAAAAAAATATATGTTTCGTATACATTAAAATAAAAAAAATTGGTTCATGATAGATTTATGTTTTGACAACTATATTGTTTGTAAACATTTAAGACTTTCTTCTTATTTTAATTTTAATTTATTTAAACTATTAACTTAATGATAGTAAGTTAAATTAATCTTATGATATACCATATATCAATAGGGATATTGATATTTTATCATTTTTTATGTTATTAATTAGTTGATTAGATTAAGTTTTAATATTTAGGGGGAACAGAAAGTTGTACCCCCAGATTGACCCATCACAAGTCTAAAGATAGTAACACGTTTAAATTCAGATAATTTTGATCCAAACTTAGTTACAACTTACAACTCGAACCGAAACCAACCCGAGTCCTGACCCATTGCTAAGTTTGTGGGCTTGGAGAGACTTTGATAATCTTACAAATTATGCCAATTTCCTTATACTTAGAACAATCGATTTATTTTCTAAAAAAAAAAGGGTGTTGAACTGTTGAAGAAGGTATTTAATTTGAGCCCTTCAAAATAAAAAAGTTAATCACAAAGATGTAATTAGAAAATATGGTGCCTAGCCTATTACAAACTGCCTTCTCATTTAACTGTAAACAAGATGCTCGGTTTGTTCCTTACAAGACCAAGTGACACATTGTAAACTCAACCACAACTACAACTTGTACAGGTACATGTAAAACTTGCATTCCAAATTCAGTTTCCTATCACAAAGCCAATACTTAATTTGGCTACTGCTTTTATTGTTAAGACTCCCTCACAAGTGATAGTGTTTAGCATGTGAACATGCAGATAGTAATATCAATATATCATCTAGCTAAAAATTGATAGTCATTATGATTTGAGAAAGCCATAGATTATCATTGGAAATACTATATCAATCTCAACACTCACAACAAAACTTTGGTTTTGATATTTTTCAGTGAATATCAAAGTACTTGCATGGTCTGACTTTGATTTTCATTCCAGTAGGAATGTTCTCAAATGTGCTTGTAAACAGATGTATCGTTCCCAACATTTGTCACAACTTGCATTCATTTCTTTTTAACGACAATTATCATTTGCAGGTTTTGTCTCTTGGAATGAATGGACTTCTTAGAGGAAGTTGCTTTAAGCTGTTTAGGAAAGGGTGGAAAAAGATAGAATCTCTTGATCTAAGCAAGAATCATTTAAGTGGCGAACTTCCTGCTTCCATTGGTAAACTTTGCAAACTGTAATATTTGGATTTATCTTCTAATAACCTGGAAGGAACTTTACCTGAATCCCTTGAAGGAATAGAAAACTGCCTTTCTACAAGCCCATTGCCTAGTCTGCATTACTTGGAATTGAGCCACAATCAATTGCATGGTAAATTACCAGATTGGTTGGGTCAGCTTGCAAATCTTGTTCATCTTGGTCTAGCCTTCAACTGTTTTCAAGGTCCCATCCCTGCTTCTCTATGGTCATTGCTACATCTTATTGGATTGGCACTTAACGGGAATAAGCTAAATGGGACTATATCAGATAGTTTAGGACAGCTTTCTGAGTTGATAAGTTTTGATGTTTCTTTCAATTATTTGACAGGAATTCTAACTGAATCACATTTTTCAAAGCTAACTAAGCTAGAATTCTTATACTTGTCTTTCAATTTGTTCACTCTGAATGTCAGTTCCAATTGGGTCCCTCCATTCCAACTCTGGGATATTTTTATGAGTAAATTTCATTTGGGTCCTTCATTTCCAGCTTGGCTTTAGTCACAAAAGAAGGTCGAGAATTTAGAAATCTCATATACTAGCATATCAGGTTCCATACCTAGCTGGCTTTGGGAAATTTCTTCTAATTTGTTACTGCTAAATGTTTCTTTCAATCAATTACATGGTCAGCTACCAAATCAATTAAATGTAGCTCCCTTAGCAAGAATTGATTTGAGTTCCAACCTTTTTGAAGGACCCATTCCTCTTCCAGTTGGTCAGATTGCCATGCTAGATCTCTCCAACAATATGTTTTCTGGTCCTATCCCAAGGAATATAGGTGCTTCCATGTCAGAACTGTTTTTTCTCTCTCTTTCAAGTAATCACATAGCAGAAGATATCCCTGCCAGTATAGGAAATATGTCATCTATTGAAGTCTTTGATTTTTCAGGGAACAATTTAACAGGAAGGATTCCTTCAACCATTGGGAATTGTTCTTCACTTGAAATTCTAGACCTCAGAAATAACAATTAGTTCGGGGAAATTCCAGCTTCCTTGAGTCAGCTGAAGCAGCTTCAGACACTTCACCTAAGCGAAAACAATCTCTCTGGAGAGCTCCCTTCATCTTTTCAAAATCTGTCACATTTGATAACTCTAGATATTGGAAACAACATGTTGAAGGGTAGCATTCTGCGATGGATTGGAGATAGTTTCAGATATCTTAGAATTCTCAGCTTGCGATCAAATGCACTTTCTGAAGAACTTCCCTCCAAGCTTTCAAATTTAAGTTTGTTGCAAGTCCTGGACTTCGCGGAAAACAGGTTGAATGGTACTATTCCTGCTACCTTCAGTGATCTTAAAGCTATGGCTCAAGTGCAAAAGGGAAACAGATATTTTTTGGATGGCGCGAGCACGGTCATCTACTATCGAGAAAGCTTGGTTGTGGACATAAAAGGCCAGTCTCTGCAGTACACCAAGACTCTTTCTTTTCTAACTAGCATAGACCTTTCGGGAAATAACTTACATGGAGATCTTCCCCAAGAACTAACAAAATTGGCAGGTTTGGTGGTTCTGAACTTATCAAGAAACCATATCAGTGGCCAGATTCCTAAGAACATTTCAAATTTGCATCAACTTTCATCTCTTGATCTCTCAAGTAATTGCCTTTCTGGTCCAATTCCTCCAAGCATGCCATCATTATCATTTCTGGAGTTTCTTAATTTGTCAAACAATAACTTCTCTGGTACGATCCCTTATACTGGTCAATTGACAACTTTTGAATCATCTTCTTTTGCTGGGAACCCGGGTCTTTGTGGTCATCCACTGGATGTGAAGTGTCAAGGTGAAGGCTCTAAAGGAGAGGAACCTGCTGAGAATATGGATAGTGGTGAAGAAGTCACTGATACTTGGTTTTACTTGAGTGTTGGGCTAGGATTTGCAGCAGGTCTTCTAGTTCCTTATTTCATTTTAACAATCAATGAAGCTTGGAGAAATGCTTATTTTGCTTTTATGGATGAAGTTGCTGCCAGATTTTTTGGTCTGAGACACAGAATGACACATCGTAGGAACAGGCATAATCAGCATTAGTTTAATTGTACTTTTTTCAGTTATATTTTGAACTCTTAAAATCTCAACTTCTTAATTGGCTTATCATGAGAATAGACTTATAATGTGTGTCCACCTTTTACCTTTTATTTAATTTTATAAATGGTTTTTTTTTTTTTTTAATCTTCTTTCTTTTCATCCCTTTTGTAGTTTTGTTTGATTATCTTGTCCTTCCTCTCTTATGTTTTATACAATTTTTATTCATGAGATCACACTACAACAACACAATTGAAACATAAATTTACTAAATTGACTGTAAATATTTGTTAAATATTATTGCAGTAGTGATTATAAAATACATTATTGATTGAATATGTCCCGCTGGTTGATCCGTCACAAGTCTAAAAGTAGTAGTCCGTTTAAATTCAAATAATTTTGATCCAAACATAGTTAAAACTCAGAGAGACTTTCATATTCTTAACAAACTAGACTAATTTCATAATGTATTAAGACCATTATTGGAAAATAAAATCAACTTTTTCCCAAAAATTTGAGATTGCCACGCGAGTAGCCAAGGGTGTTGATGAAGGTATTTAGTTAAAAAAAATGCATAAAAAACACAAATAGACTTTAACGTGGAGTCATTCAAAATATACAAGTTAATCACAAATAGAGAATTAGAAAAATGCTGCCAAGAATATTAATTTCAAACTGTTATTTCAATTTTTTTTTGGTCTTGTCATATAATTATAAACAAGATGCTCAGTTTATTTTAGTGAATGCAGGTGCTTATTTCCTGCAAAAAAAGAAAAGAAAAAAGATAGATGATTTTTGTTCTTTACAATACCAAGTAAGACATTGTAAATTACAACCACGGCTTTTACAGATACATGTAAAAACTCTGCATAACAACTTCTGTTTCATATCACAAAGCCTATACTTAATTCGGCCAATACTTCTGTTTAGCATGTGAACATGCCGATAGTAATATCATCTAGCTAGAAATTGATAGCCACTATGGGGCTTGATACTATGTGGCCATATTGATCGATCCATTTGAGAAAACCATAGATTATCATTGGAAATTCTATTTCAATCTCAACACTCAGAACAAAACTTTGATTCTGATATTTTTCAGTGAATGTCAGAGTACTTGGTTCGACTTTGATTTTCATTCCAGTAGGAATGTTCTCCAAATTTGCTTTGTAAACAGATGTATCATTCCCAACATTTGTCACAACCCTGCTGAAGTTCATTGTTGCGGGATAGGTAGTTTTGTAGGAGAGTACGACAATGAAAGATGGGTAGTTAAGCTCATGACTAAGTTTCTTGTTGCAATGCCATTCATTTCGTTTAAGGAGAATTCTCATTTGCTCGTTAGTGTACTCCAGGCCGCAAAGAAAGTCAACATAATCTTGGAAACCAATGTCATAAATAAGTCCAGGATCCATGGCTTTGTTAGGATCGATATGACCAGCCCCAAAATGTAGTGGTGTGGCAGAACTTGTAAATTGGGATTTCAAAGTCCTGCCAGTATTGTCTTTGGCATAGGCTGTGGTCATTAAAGCAGATCGGATGGCTGCAGGGCTCCACTTGGGGTGGACTGCTTTCAATAAAGCTCCCACACCAGCAACAATGGGTGTTGACATTGATGTGCCTGACAATAATGCATAATCCGTAGTCAAATCATGATTGCCCACTTTTATAAATGGTTTATTGGGTATAAATGCGGCCAATATATCCACTCCTGGAGCGACAATATCTGGTTTGAAGAATTCCTATCTGGTTTGAGAATTCCTGGAGTGATTGGGTTGGGTCCTTTGAGATGAGAAAATGGCCACTTGAGGTGCACGCTTTTTACCAAACTTTGTAAATACAAACTTCATACTTTTCACCTTTGGGTTTTTCACCCTTGTCACATACTCTTTAACTAAAGTACTCCAGAAGCATTTGTTAAAATAAGGCTTGGAATTGAGTACTCCTGTGGAAATAAAGAAAGTGATATATCGGTGAAGAAGATGGCTGCATAAGCACCTGCTCTCTCGACCTCTATAATTTGCTGAGAAACATTTAAGTTGTTGCTATCACAGAGGACTGCCTTTCCAACAACCTCATTTCTATCCAATGCTGTGTCATTGCAAATTGCTTTGCTCATGTTGCCTTTGCCATAGTACAATGTTAAATTACTTAAAGAAACGCTCTCTGGAAAGTATGATGTCCCCTCAACGGTTAATCCATTTTCTAGAGTCATTCTTGCAACGAAACTTCGATCAAGTGCAGCAGCCCCTACAGTTGTGATCCAGGGTGCTCCATTGTATACTGTTTTAAAATCTTGGTCATTACCAGCAGAACAGACAACAAAAATCCCTTTCTCAATTGCAGAAATAGCACCCTTGGCAATATAATCAGTGAAATAAGATGTCTGATTAATGCCAATTGACAAAGACATGATATCAACCCCATCACTAATTGCTTGTTCCATGCCAGCGAGTACATCAGTTCCAGCAGTCAATTCGGTATCTGTTGCCCAACCAACCTTGTACACAGCAAGACGTGCATGGGGAGCCACCCCTCTGGCTGTGCCTTTTGCATATCCAAAGTGACTTACACCAAGTACATGGTTACCTACTGCTGTGGATGCTGTGTGCGTACCATGACCCATGAAGTCTCTTGTAGAATCATAGTCAACTTCCTTGTTTATAGCTACATGCTTTATTCCTTTGCTGAAGGATCGAGCCCCAATGAGCTTCTTGTTGCAGTTCGAAGGGCTAAATGCTGTGCCATTCTCACACTTTCCCTTCCATCTTTGTGGCACTGGGGACATACCCTCATCGAGAAAACTCTCACTCTCTGGCCAAACTCCTGTATCTAAAATGCCTACAATCACATCTTCTCCATATGACGCGGCAGGCCATATGCCGGAGTGACGATTCATTCCGAAGAACTTGGGTGTGTAAGTTGTCATTAGCTTGCCAAAGGACTCCGGGTATGTGGCAATATGAGCTGAAGAGTTCTGAATCTCAGATAGCTGAGTGGGTGTGAGCCTTGCACTAAACCCATGCATGACATGGCTGTATGAGTACAACAATAGTTCTTCCTCATCAGCTGGAGATGATGACAATGATTTTAGAATGGACCGATGCCATGACTCATGTGTTGAGTGAGGTGCTGGCTTTTGACAATGGTCCATGTGAATGATGTATGTTTGGTATTCGTCTACTGCTGAAACGGCATTGTTTAATATTCCAAGTAGCAATAGTAGTAGCCAAGGCAGTGCACTCTGCAAAATCAGAATGAAGAGGCTCATCCTTAAGGTTATGTTGAGGAAATGGGATTTGAAAATGACGAGAATTGGTGCGTTTATAATGCCTCGTGTTTTAACAATGGTGAATTATTGAAATACTCTATGTAGGCAAGTGACATTGCAGCAAATCAAGATCTTGTTAATGGCACCTTAAGCCCATGTTCATCCATAAGACCATAAGCCTACATACACGATTTTTTTTTTTCAATGTTGAGTTGGCAATTAGTCCATGATAGATAATAAAATGCTGTCTATGGGGTCTCAATATAAAAATCAATAACAACTTACAAACTAAGCAACTTGTGAAAAAAAAAAATTATAATAGATTGTCTCTAGCATTGCTAACCTCACAATTTCCAATACCGATCACAACACTGACAAAAAAGCTTCACTTTTTGAATGGAAATAACATGACTTTGCTCAAGTATATTAGATATATGTGTTTTTGCTATGTAAAAATTGAGAACATTCGACCAAGACCTAAATCCCATAGAAGGAAGCAGAATGCCATTGAGTTAGATGACCATTGATTAATTTATATTTTGTTCATATGAACGTTCAACGCCATTTTATCATGCCAAAAACATTTTTTTTAAGGATATATAGATCTGCTACATGCATTAAATTTTTGTCTAATTCATCAATTCAATCAAATTTGTAATTGATATTCAAATAATGGTATGAACCTTTTAAATTTATATATTACAACTAAATTTTTTCATTGCAGCTTTTAACATGAGTTATAAATTCAATGGACTATTTGATTGAGTTATACTTTCAAATTAGTTTGTATTAAAAGACAAAAAAGAATGAGAGGAAATTTACTTTGAAAAAAGAAAGAATTAAAGAATCAGAGGATATTATAGAGTGGATTAATTGAAGATAGAATAAAGAGGAGGAAGGACATGCACATTTACCTGATACACGCCATGCTTGACCTCCATGGTATAAATTTCCAAAGGGCTATATCTTCTTTCCATTATTGTTTACTCTTTTGGTTTTCTCATAGGGAGTGTGCTAAGGTTAAAGACATCCATGGTACATGGACGATATCTAAATTGATGAAAGAAACAACTTCATTCAAATTGATTTCTGTATTTAGTATTTGGACAGCTTATCAATTACTTGAATCTGTTTAGACAACCTCTTTTATTGATCTGTGGTATAACATAACAATATATGGAGGTTTTGGCCTATTTTAAAGTTTTTCTCTTGTATTGCTATGACAAACTTTGAGAATTGTGGTTAACTAACCTCTATTTGGGGTTCTGTCTAGTTGGGAATGCTTTGTAAAGTTGGTTAGTCCTTTGGTTTTTCCTTATATTTTCCGCTTTATAAGTGATTAATTGACCTTTCAATTTCTTTTTTGTTCTAGTAATTAGCTATGGGTGCTTAATGAAATTGGGTTTGTTAGTCTTTTGGATATTCCTCTATTTTCTCTTGCCAATCTTTTTGTTTTCCCAATTTATAGTAATTAATTCCCGCGTGTTGCGCGTGTATGCTATGAGTTTATTTTGAAAAAATTAACAAGAAATTATTTTTATGACTCTTATAAAATAATTATTATGTTTTATATTATTTGGAGAATTAATTATAATTATAATTTAAGTTATTAAAAAGAGAGAAAATATAAATTTTTAAGATTAATATAATATGAACGTATTTCTGAATCAAATTGACTAATATGTAATTATTTCCACTAAATTAAGCACACAATGTTATTGAATGATGTAATATTAACAAAAAATTACACCATGTGTAACACTATCCTAAGGGCCAAGGGGCAATTATTTCTTTGAGGGATTTCTTATTTTTTGGGCAGCCAATTCTAATTTTGTAGGCATGATATATCCTTACAAAGTTTTAAGATATATATGTATTTTATAAAAATCAAAATAGATTTAAAGAAAAAAAAAAAAAAAAAAAAGAGAGTAGGGGGCCATGACTAGGCTCTGCCTCTGATTTTGGAGTAGACCTCATAAATTTCAATCCAAACATATCTATCTAATTATAATAAAAATAAAAATGATGGATAAGCCTATATGTAATTTTACTGATTGCGTGACTTGATAAGTCAATGCATGATCACATGACTCACATCAATTTATAAATTTTTGTAATAGAGCTTATAGTACCCCAAGTATATTTCTTAGAGATAAAGAGCTAAATCTGATAAATAAAATATTCTTTTCATTTGGGAAAGATCCATTTCATCTTTAAAATTAAATAAGACAAATCTCAAGGTGTATCTAGCTATAGTAATTACTAATTAGTGCCACCCACGGTTTTTTGGATTTAAAATCCATAAAACTGGATTTATGAACGGATGCCACGCTTAATTTCAAGACAAGATTCATGAGTTAAACCATCTTTCGAAGCAGTTCCCAAAATTCTAATAGTTATCACATAAATGCTTACTTAGAAATTAGTCAATTACTAGGTTCAAGGAGTAATTACTAATGGACAAGGTTTGGCTACAAAGCCGGTTTGCTACAATCCACTACGTGGTAGCTTATAAGACCATCCACATGTATTATTTAAAGAAGTCACATGACTCATTAAATAGGTCATGTGACTAAAGTACACGTGGATGATTTTATTAGTTGCCATGTAGTGGGTTGTAGTAAATTGGCTACAAACCAGTTTGTAGCCCAACTCTGTGCATTACTAATTATTCAGTTAGAAATTACTCATTCCATTACGTCGATACATTATTTCAATTTCGCTACTTAAATGTCTAAGTGATTAAATCAAAGAAGCACTAAGAGTCTAAGACATTAAAATATGGGTAAAACTTTAGGTACAGTTTCTTAGATTAGCTACATTAGGCTTCTTAATTGAATTCAAATACATGGTTGCATTAACCAATGAAACACAAACAATGTTATCTTTTCCAAGAATATTTAAATTCAATGTATTTGAATTCAATTAGGAACCTAATGTATTTGATCTAAGGAATTGTACTTAAGTTTTACCCTTAAAATATATAACTAGTAAGGAGCCCGTTTTAAGATTCAAAAAAATCTTTCACTAGGATTAAAAAAATAAAAAATGTATATATAAAAAATAATAGGATACATGTATATGATATCCAGATTAGTATATTAATTAACTGATACTTTGTTAACTATTTTTTTTTTCTTAAGGTTGGAGAAATTTTTTCGCACCTAAAGTGATTTGAAGTTTTGACCTTCAACTTTAACCCTATGTTTAGATGGAGGGGAAGGCAAGCGGACTAAGAGAATGAGAATGAGGAGGTTTAATGAATCTTGTTTAAGAATTTATTTATTTTTTGAAGTAGAAGGGAGAAGGATTTGAGAGAATTTGGAGGGGCATCCTCCAAACCTTTCATTTTTAATTCCTTAATGCTATATTCGAAAGTTTGGAGGGAGATGAAGGGAAGGAGAGGAAAAGAAAATGGTTACCACTCCCTCTTATTTGTTTGAAAGTTGTAGGAGTGGGGGAGGAGAAGAGGAGAGAGGAATGGTCATATAAATTGACAATTACAACCCACGTTTGCTTATTTTAAAGAAATAGATTTAACTTTATATTATAATGGTATAATTGACAATTATGACCCGAATCTTGACCCATCACAAGTTTAAAAATAGTAACCCGAAAAAATTGAGATTACTACGCGTGTAGCCAATGGTCTTTGAAGAAGGTATTTAGTTGAAAAATGTCACAAAAACACATAGACATTTACGAGGAGCCATTCAAAATATACAAGTTCATCACAAAGAGAGAATTATATAAAATGGTGCCAAGCCAAGAGTATTACAAATGGTCTTATCATTTGATTATAAACAAGATGATCAGTTTATATAAAGTGAATACAGATGCATATTTCCATAAAGAAAGAAAAAGAAAAAAAAAAAAATAGATAGATTATTTTTGTTCCTTACAAGACCATGTGACACAGTGTTGTAAATTAAAACCACGACTTTTACAAATACATATAAAAAGTCAATACTTAATTCGCCACTACTTTTATAATCAAGACACCCTCACAATTGACAGTGTGTAGCATGTGAACTTGCCGATAGTATCATCCAGCTAGAAATTGGTAGCCACTATAGGACTTGATACTATGTGGCCATATTGATCAATCCATTTGAGAAAACCATAAATTATCATTGGAAAATCTCTATCAATCTCAACACTCACAACAAAACTTTGATTCTGATATTTCTCAGTGAATGTCAGAGTACTTGGTTCCACTCTGATTTTCATTCCAGTAGGAATTTTCTCCAAATGTGCTTCGTAAACAGATGTATCATTCCCAACATTTGTCACAACCCTGCTAAGGTTCATTGCCGTGGGATAGGTGGTTTCGTTGGAGAGTACAACAATGAAAGATGGGTAGTTAAGCTCATGACTAAGTTTCTTGTTGCAATGCCATTTTTTTCGTTTCAGGATGATTCTCATTTGCTCATCAGTATACTCCAGACCGCAAAGAAAGTCAACATAATCTTGAAAACCCATGTCATAGATAAGTCCAGGATCCATGGCTTTGTTCGGATCAATATGGCCAGCCCCAAAATGTATTGGTGTGCCAGAATGTGCAAATTGGGATTTCAAAGTTCTGCCAGTATTGTCTTTGGCATAGGCCGTGGTCATTAAAGCAGATCGGATGGCTGCAGGACTCCATTTGGGGTGGATTGCTTTCAATAAAGCTCCCCCACCAGCAACAATGGGTGTTGACATTGATGTGCCTGACACAAGTGCATAATCCGTAGTCAAATCATGATTGCCCACTCTTATAAACGGTTTATTGGGTATATATGCGCCCAGTATATCCACTCCTGGAGCGATAATATCTGGCTTTAGAATTCCTGGAGTGATTGAGTTGGGTCCTTTGGATGAGAAAACGGCCACTTGAGGTGCACGCTCTTTACCAAACCTTGTAAACACAAAATTCATGCTTTTCACCTTTGGGTTTCTATCCCTTGTCACATACTCTTTAACTAAAGTTACTGGAGCATCTGTTAAAATAAGGCTAGGAATTGAGCAACTTTCTGGAAGTACAGCAAGTGACATATTGGTCAAGAAGATGGCCGCATAAGCGCCTACCCTCTCGGCCTCTATAATTTGTTTAGAAACATCTAAACCGTAGCTATCACAAAGGACTACCTTTCCAGCAACCTCATTTCTATCTAATGATGTGTCATTGCAAATTGCTTTGCTCATGTTGCCTTTGCCATAGTACAATGTTAAATTAGTTAAGAAAACGCTCTCTGGAAAGTATGATGTCCCCTCAATGGTGAATCCATTTTCTAGAGTCATCGTTGCAACGAAACTTCGATCAAGTGTGGCAGCCCCTACAGTCGTTATCCAAGGTGCTCCATTGTGTACTGTTTTAAGACTCTGATCATTGCCTGCTGCACAGACAACAAAAACCCCTTTCTCAACAGCAGAAAGAGCACCTTTGGCAACTGGATCGGTGAAGTAAGATGTCCGTTCAAAGCCTAAAGACAAAGACATGATATCAACCCCATCAAGAATTGCTTGTTCCATGCCAGCGAGTACATCTACTGCAGTAGTCTCAAATGTTGCTGTTGCCCAACCAACCTTGTACACAGCAAGACGTGCACCGGGAGCCACCCCTCTCGCTGTGCCTCTTGCATATCCAAAGTGACTTACACCAAGTACATGGTTACCTACTGCTGTGGATGCCGTGTGCGTACCATGACCATCGAAATCTCTTGCAGAATCATAGTCAAATTCCTTGCTTATACCTATATGTTTTACTCCTTTGCTGAAGGATCGAGCCCCAATGAGCTTCCTGTTGCAATTTGAAGGGCTAAATGCTGTGCCCTTCTCACACTTTCCCTTCCATCTTTGTGGCACTGGTG
Source organism: Fagus sylvatica (assembly GCA_907173295.1). Taxonomy (NCBI): domain Eukaryota; kingdom Viridiplantae; phylum Streptophyta; class Magnoliopsida; order Fagales; family Fagaceae; genus Fagus; species Fagus sylvatica. The sequence continues at coordinate 5,310,816 of OU015762.1, forward strand.
ACATACCCTCGTCGTGAAAACTCTCACTCTCCGGCCAAACTCCTGAATCTAAAATGCCCACAATCACATCTTCTCCATACGACGCGGCAGGCCATATGCCGGAGTGACGTTTTAGTCCGAGGAACTTGGGTGCGTAAGTTGTCAATAGCTTGCCAAAGGAATCTGGGTATGTGGCAATATGCAATATGAGCGGAAGAGTTTTGAATCTCAGATAGCTGACTGGGTGTGAGCCTTGCACTAAACCCATGCATGACATGGTTGTATGAGTACAACAATAGTTCTTCCTCATCAGCTGGAGATGATGACAATGATTTTAGAATGGATCGATGCCATGACTCATGTGTTAAGTGAGGTGCAGGCTTTTGACCATGGTCCATGTGAATGATGTATGTCTGGTATTCTTCTACTGCTGAAACGACATTGTTCAATATTCCAAGCAGCAATAGTAGTAGCCAAGGTAGTGCACTCTGCAAAGATCAGAATGAAGAGGAGGATCCTTACGGTTATGTTGAGGAAATGGGATTTGAAAATGATGAGAATTGTTGGGTAAATTATTGAAATACTCAAACTAGGCTAGTGACATTGCAGCAATCAAGATCTTGTTAATGACACCATTCATTTGTTCCTTCTCCGATATAATTAGGAAAAGGCCAGTTAGAATGTCAAGACAACGTGTTTTTAGCCGGATGGTCATCCATAAGCCTACGTACGTTTTTTTTATTTTTTTTACAATTGTTGAGTAGGTTAATTGTTAATGATTAATAATAAAATGGTGTATATGGTTGTCAATGTAAAAATCAATAACAACTTACCAACTAAGCAACTCGTGAAAAAAAATTGTAAAATAGATTTTCTCTAGGCTCTAGCATTGCTAACCTCACAATTTCCAATACCGATCAACTTTAACCACAAAGCTTCACTTTTTGAAATGAAATAAGCATGAATTAACTTTTAAGGGTATTTTAATCTTTTTATTTATTATTATAATATTAAAATTTTGTTATTTTCCGTAAAATATAAGCATTTAATGCTCTTTAACCATTGCCCTAAGGGCACTGGTTAACAAAATCCTATAATATATTAGATATATGAATGCTAAAAGTTGTGAACATATGACTGCTAGACCTAAATCCCATAGAAGGAAGCAGAATCCCATTAAAAAAAAATAATTTGAAATTGATATTCAAATAATGGTACGACGTTATAAGATCTTTTGAATTTATATATTACATCTAAAAAACTTTATTGCAATATTTACATGATTCATAAATTCAATTTAGACTCTTTGATTGAGTTAAACTTTCAAAATGGCAAACCTCGTATGTGTGTGTAAAGAGGAATTAGAATGAGAGGAAATTACAGAGTAGATAAATTGAAGAGAGAATAAGGAGGAAGGACTAGCACATTACCTGATACACGCCATGCTTGATCTCCATGGTATAAATGCCCCGAAGGCTATATCTCTTTTTTATTAATGTTTTCCCTCTTGGTTTTCTCATAGGGATTGTGCCAAGGTTAAAGACAGCCATAGGTACATGGAAGATATCTAAATTGATGAAAGAAACAACTTCATTCATTTGATTTCTGTATTTAGTATTTGGACAGCTTATCAATTACTTGAATCTGTTTAGACAACCTCATTATTGATTGGTGGTATAACATAACTATGGAGGTTTGGTTTTGACCTATTTTAAAGTTATTCTCTTGTATTGTTACAACATACTTTGAGAATTGTGGTTAACTAACCTCTATTTGGAGTGGGTTCTAATTAACTCAATTGGTAAAGTTTATTGTCATCGCTTAAGGGACCTGAGTTCAAATCTCGCCTACATCAAAAACCAATTGGTGTCTTCGCTTGATGATAAAGATAAATTATTATGGAGTGAACGCCATAAGTTTATATCATATCTTATCGTATCTACATATATTTATAAAGGAAAAAAAAAAAAAAACAACTAACCTCTATTTGGGGTTCTGTTTAGTTGGGACTTGGGAGTGCTTCATATAAATCCAATATTCCTGTGTTTTGTAAAGTTGGTTAGTCCTTTTGTGTTTCCTTATATTTTCCGCTTTATATGTGATTAATTGACCTTTCAATTTCTTTTGTGTTCTAGTATTTAGCTATGGGTTCATAATGAAATTGGGTTTGTTAGTCTTTTGGATATTCCTCTATTTTCTCTTGCCAACCTTTTGGTTTTACCAATTTATAGTAATTAATTCCCGCGTGTTGCGAGTGTATGCTATGAGTTTATTTTGAAAAAATTAATAAAAAATTATTTTTATGACTCATATAAAATAATTATTATGTGTTATATTATTCGGGGAATTAATTTCAATTATATTTAAGTTATTGAAAGAGAGAAAATGTAACTTTTTAAGATTAATATAATTAAAAATATGAACGTATTTCTGAAGTAAAATCACAAATATATAATTATTTCCACTAAATTAAGCACATAATTTTTATTTATTTATTCTTGATTGCATGTTTTTAAATATGTTTTTTTTTTTTTTCTTGATTTTGTTTCAATTGTTGTCAAAGTACTAAACTTCGAGCTCTTCAAAAAGAAAACTAAAACACAATGTTGAGTAAGAATTCCTTATTCCTAATCAATTTTTTTCTCATATAAATTTTAGAATAACCATAAAAATTTCTTTTACATAAATAATTAGTGCACTACCTATATATATTATATATATATTATTATATTATGATAGCATTTGAACCTATGGTGTCTGCTCCATGAATGATTGCTTCTTACCATCAGGCCAAAACACCAATTGATTTTTGATGTAGAACTGGGATTTGAACTCAGGTCCAACTCGACGACAAGATACTTTATATATATATATATATATATATATATATATATATATACAACTATAATATATATGTTTGAATTTTAAGTATGGTATTTTAGAGTTATAAAAAAAAGTGAGTTTATTAACCAACTAGTAAAAAACATCCAATTAACAAGAAATTTGGTATATGTATTAAGGACAATGAAAATATGTAATCCAACAATGCGATTTTACATATAGTAAACCAATAAAAAGTTATTGAATGCTCCAACATTAACAAAAAATTACACCATATGTAACATTATCCTAAGGGCCACTTGGCCTATGGGACAATTATTTCTTTGAGAGATTTCTTAATTTTTGGGCAGCTAATTCTAATTTTTTAGGCATGATCCTTACAAAGTTTTAAGAGATATATGTATTTTATAAAAATAAAAAAATTGGGAAAGATCCATTTCATCTTTAAGGTTAAATAAGACAAATCTCAAGATGCATCTAGATAGTCAATGCCACCCACGGTTTTTTGGACATAAATCCATAAAAGTGGATTATAAAACGGATACCAAACACGCTTAATTTCAAGACAAGATTCATGGCTAAAACCATTTTTCCAATCAATTCCCTAAATTCTAATAGTAATCACATGAATACTTACTTAGAAATTAATTAGTCAATTACTCGGTTTCAAGAAGTAATTATTCAGTCGGAAATTCCTCATTCCATTACGTCGGTATATTACTAAACTATTTCGATTTCTCTAGAATTTCTAAGTGATTTCATCAAAGAAGCACTAAGACATTAAAATATATATATCTTTTTTAGTTCAAAGTGGAGGGGTGGGGTGCCGTTTTTAAGATTCAAATGAATATATCTTTCACTAGGATTAAAAAATTTAAAAATAAATACAAAAAGTAAAAGGAATCATGAATATGATATCGACTTTAGTATATTAATTAACTGATACTTTGTTTATTTTTATTTATTTTTTTATTTTAATGCTGGAGAAAATTTTTAAACACTTTATTTTTAATTCCTTAATGCTATGTTTGGAAGTTTGGAGGGAGATGAGAGTAAAGGGTAAGAGGGGAAGGAGAGGAAAAGAAAATAGTTACTTCTCTTTCGTGTTTGGATGTTTAAAAAATTAAGTAGAGGTCCTCTTTGTTTGAAAGTTATACAATGAAAAGAGGAGAGGAAAGTGGTCATATAATTTGACAATTGTGATCCACTTTTGCTAATTTTAAAGAAATAGATATAAGTTCATATCATAAGGGTATATAATTGATAATTTAAATTTTTTAAATATAAGTGGAACCACACACTCCACTCTCCCTCCAAATTCCCCTAATTGGGGGAATTAAAACTGAGGGGTTTGGAGTTGGAGGCGTATCTTACCATTCTTAATTCCCTCAAATCCATTAAACCTCTTTCATCCTCTTCCCTCTACTCTATTCTCATTCTCTTCCATTCAAACATAGCATAAACTTGAAGAATTCAGAGGGGGAGTAGAGTGGAGTGGTTCCACTTATAAGTTATAAAAAAAAAAAATAAAATTAAATTATCAATTATCAACTATGCTTTTATGATATCAATTTATATCTATTCAATTAGGCAAATTTGGGTCATAAATATAAATTTATGTGATCACTCCCCTCTCCTTTCATTTCTTAATGAATTTTTAAAACATATTTATTTCCCTTCCACCTTAATTTTTAAAACATCTAAATAAGGGGAAGGGCGAAGGGGTAATCATTCTCCTCCTCACTTTTTTCCTTCCCATCTCTTACCCTCTACTCTCATCTCCCTCCAAACTTCCAAACACAGCGTTAACAATCACCTGATACTAGTGTGTTTGGATGGAGGGAGAGGAAATGAGAGATGAGGGTTGGGGGATGATTTAATGAATTTTGTTTGGATGTTTTAAATATGTGGTGTTATATTATTGGTTGGGTGGACCACTAGACATGTTCATCCTGTGAACTCAATAATTTTTCACATATGTAGCACTTGCAACCTTGTTTGACGGGAGTCAATTAGAAATTAGGAAATGTGAGAAAGGAGAAAGAAATTCAAACTTGTTTGACGGGAGTCAATTAGTAGTTATTATTACGATTGTAATTGCTTATGCAACTAACTATCTTTAATTATTAAAAAAACAAAAAATTATATGATAAGATTTTAACAATTTTAAATCCTGAATCCCAACTTTCCAAGAAAGAATCATGCAACTACACTGCATCATGTTTCTTGCTCTCCATACTGAATGAGATTATTATATATATATATATATATATATATATGTTTGAAGTTCATGGTTCATGCCTCACAACCAAAGCTTCATAGTTAACCTGATGGAAAAAGTTTCAGTTCTTACGTTGTTATTACTTACTAGTCGCAAACTCGTGCGATGCATGGACAGGTATCGAAAATAATATCTAAAAAAATATTGAAAAATACAACTTAATGCTCTTTAGTGTAAGGATTATACTTGTCACTGACGATACCAACCATCTATCAGATGACATTACATATCATAGCCATCTTCCCAAATAATTAAGCTATTTAGGCAGCATGAAAAATTTCTTAAAAAAATTATTTTTCAATTTCATATTAGATTTGGTGATTATTGAGGCCAAAGCTGGTTAAATAAATTAACAGAGCTGTAGAGCTAAAAATAGGAGAAGTTTGATCCAGAACTTCTTCGACAATGGTGGGTATGCACATCGATTTAGTGCAAAAAGAGAAATGCAAGTACATAGATGATAGATGACCAAAACAACATTAATTCTTATTTTAAATTTTTATTATCTATAACCATATATTTAATTTGGTTAGCAAGAATGCTTTTTATGGCATTGATGAATTGTTAAGAAAATTTAGATTACCCACTTGCTAGTAAGTCCTAAAATTTCCATCAATTCAATTAACTACTTAACCCACTAAGCAAACTGGTATGAATAAAAAAAAAAAAAAAGTGAATGAGATCAATATCTATTCTATTATCTTCCATACATATGTTATAGCACAAATGGATATTTAGCAACAAAAAAAAAAAAAAAGGACACAAACTGTAGTTGATTTATGGATATTCCCAAAGTTGTGTTACACCTAATTTGACTGTAATTAGTAAAAAAGACCTCCTTTAATGCAACCACAATTCAATGTCAAAATTCACATTAACATTATGACTTGAAATTCATAATCCAACCACATGTCCTTTTGTTTATATTCAAAAACCACATCAGCTTATAATTATGGTTGTCACATTTTTTTGGGTCCCTTGCTGGACTAAATCTTACAATTGTTCTTTTTGTTGAAACTTGAAAGCAAAATGATCATACCCAAGCTTCACCCACATAAGAGATAGTGCTTCGCAGCTGATCCGTTCACTTCCTCTAAGTGAAACTCCACCATACTTTCAATTTTGCCAACATTTTGACCACTGATTAATGAAGACATTAATATTTTGATACATTTTGACTAGTGATGTATGAAGACATTAATATTTTGATTTCTTTTTATCAGATAAGATGACATTATGAAATTTAATGAATAAATGAAGATGATATAACTTTCTTGAAGAAGAGCCTAATGGATTTTTATACATATAATTAGTCTTAGGATGGAATTATCAATAGATAAACAAATTAAAACTTATTTATTAAGAAAGTAGAGTCTTGGACAAAACTTTCAATAGATAGGTACATATATATACACCATGTGATAACAAAAAACAAGTCAAAGTAAAGAGGCTCACATGCATCAAGGAAATTCATTTAAGTAAAAAAATACTATTAGCTAGAGTTGCCACATTAATATAACCAACTATATCATGTCACGAAAGCAAACTTCACTATTTACAATTCACCTAGATATGCATTAGCTGTATCCATGCATTATAAATATAGAATCCTTAGCAGCATCATTTTCTAAATTTCGAATCTGCCAACCTATTTTTCAACATTGAGAATGACATAGAAGGAGAAGTAGGAAAAAAAAATGCAAAGTTAAGAGAAGTACCCAAAAACCAAAAACCATAGCATTTTCTTCATCTTTAGATAAGAGCTTTTCAGTTAATTCTTAGTCCTTCTTTAATGGATTTCTCCACTTCTTGGGTCCTTAAATTTTTCTTCTTACTCATTATCATTCTTGGTTCTTCTTCTTCTTCTTCTTCTTTTGCTACATCATGGTTGCATCCTTTGGCTAGCATCTCTATGGCTGAGCATCGGAATTACACTGCAATATCGGAGTTTCGTGTAATAAACAGAAGAAAGTTGCTCAAGTGTCCTGATCTGAACCATTATCTAAAAATTAGTGTCAGTCCAAACTCTACCATGTCAAATGAAGAATACCTCACGGTTACAGTTAGTGGAGTTGTGACTCCTTCTAGTAGTGATTGGGTTGCCATGATTTCACCATCTTCTTCCAAGTAAGAATATTTACGTAGCAACCTTTTTACAAAACTTATATATATTAATTAATGTCATATATGTTCTTTAGATTATATGTTACTAAGTTTGTTTATTAATTAGTTCTCTAATATATAAATGCAGTGTCACTGATTGTCCATTGAGTGAGGCTTATTATGCACAGACTGGTGACCTTAGTCATCTTCCTCTACTATGCCAATATCCTGTCAAGGTAAATATGATTAAATTTTAAAATCAAGCACTTAGACTAGTGGAGATGAAGATTATATATCAAAGGTTTTTATTTTTTATTTATTAATTTTTAATGAGAAGAAGAAAAGTGTTAAAGTCCAAAAGTTATGAGAATGCTGCTTATATACCTATTACTCGCTTTGCTGATACCGGATGGTTACGGCTTGAACTACCGAAGTGTGTGGAGGAGTTGAATGATTGGGAGTTGGAGTGGGTAACCTAGCTCTGATACCATATTAAAGTCCAATGAGCCTAACTTAATTCCAAAAGACGCCTGAGATGAGGATTGCCCATGAATAACCTAAAACTCTTTCCAATGTGGGATTATATGTGATAATCTCTAACAAAAAGAAATTAAAAGTGGAATGACAATACCTACAGCATTCTGCTATGCTTTGCTGAAGAACTACCTATAAATTTGGAGTTATACATTGCCACGTGTTTTAAAAAGGCAAATCTAGTAGTTATATAAGTAGAAGCTATTTAATAGGAATATAGAAACATAAATAGCTCAGTAAGAAAATACTATATATGTAGCTTAGGTAGGTAATATGTCATAATTAATTAAAAAAGTCAGAACAAGTTATTGAAATTAAAGTTGGAGTGACTTGAACAATTGAGTATGGCCTTATTATAAACATATATGGTATCATTCTTTCTCATGATTAAATGTACATTCCTTGTGGTTTTTCACATATGATAGCTGATTGCCCAAAAACCATTCAAACACAATTGACAGGTTTATTTTACCTTATAGAAATAGAATAATATAACTAAACAGAAAACATGGATTCTAGCTAGCTATCCAAATTATATTGTACAAAATTTCCCTCTAAACCAGATTAGAGGAATCTCATTCAACCCGTTACGTAGCGATTTATAAGACCATCGATATGTATTAAATCACATTTTTTATTAAATCATTTAAACAAGTTACATGACTATTAAGTGAGTCTTTCAAATTGTTACTTAATGGGTTTAAAGAATTTTCTTCTGAAACGGTTTGGAGGAAAATTCTGTCTAATAACATTTAAGTATATAGCTTTTTACATTAAAATTAAAATTGACTTCTATATATGTTTATATCAAAATCGCAGGCTCAATATGTCAGCAATGATCCGGACTATATCAAGTGTACGAAGAAGATATGCCAGAAACGTGTGTTTCGTAGATGCGTGGTGACCACTTGCAGTGGTTCCTTAACATTTCATGTTATTAACATAAGAACCAACGTTGAATTTGTGTTCTTTGCTGGTGGCTTCGACACACCTTGCATTCTGACTTGGTCGAACCCTTTGAATTTTACTAATCCAAAAATGCCACTTTATGGACATCTCTCAAGCATAGATTCAACTGGGAAATCGGTAAGGGTAGGCTTTTTTGTTTTTTAATGAAAAAAAATATAAAAATAGTTGTTCTTAATTGATTCGTTTTCATTTAGAGAGATAGATACAAATTGATAAGCCAATATAGCAACTAAAGGGAGCATTATTATTTTTAACATTTACAAATGACTAGTGATACAGATGAGATTAACATGGGTTAGTGGGGATGAGGAGCCTCAACAAGTGCAATATGGAGATGGCATGTCACAAAATTCTGTAGTTACTACATTTACACAGGATGATATGTGCAGCAGTGAGTTCCCTAATCACCATAGTTTATAACTTTATGTTGTTTGTTTGTATTTAGTGAAAAAATTTATGTTAGAGATTTATTATTATATGGATAAAAATATAAACTTAGGTACAGTCCCTTGAGTGTTGTACCTAAATTCCCCAATTAAATTTAACTATGTGATTACAATTATTAATAGATTATATATTAGATTCAAGTGTCCTTAGAAAAGATAACATTATTTTTGTTGCATTTGTTAATACAAAAATATAGATGAATTCAATTGGAGAACCTAAAATACAATAACCTAAAAAATTGTACCGAAATTTTGTTTTTATTATATATTATGCCAATTTTTATCATATAGGCTCCCTTCTACCAAGTCCGGCCAAGGACTTCGGATGGCATGATCCAGGATTCATTCATACGGCAGTGATGATAGGACTCCAGCCTTCAAGCACTTTCTCCTACAGATATGGAAGGTATAGTTAGCATCTCATTATTTATGAGATTATTCACCGAACCTGAACCCTCTCCATTTCAAGCCCACTCAATTTTTATTTATGAGATTGTCACGTCTTTTAATATTTTAATTGACGTGATGGTTACATCTATAATATTTAATCTAAGTTATGATATGAATTCATTTCAAATGGAGATGATAATTTTTTATTATTCACTATGTCATCAAATGTTCAATAGTATATTGTTCTTAAAGAAAGAAAAAGAAAATCTTAATTATACATGTTATAATTGCTAACATATGTGGCATTACGTATAATGCAGTGATTCAATTGGTTGGAGTAATCAAACCCAATTTCGGACTCCACCAGCTGGAGGATCAGATGGACTCTATTTTATTGTATATGGTGATATGGGAAAGACTCCTTTTGATTCTTCAGTCGAACACTACATTCAAGTAGGATGCATTTAATACATAATAATCTTAAGATTATTATAAAATCTAAAATTTCATAAATTATAAGGGTGGAGGTATAGCCGTAGAGTATGAATGAAATAATCAAGAGTCTTGTTAAGCACACAGATTAAGGAATATTAAAATTTCAATTTTTTTTTAATCATAAAGTTCAATTATTATACTGCACAAAAGAAAAAGAAAACATGTGTCAACAATTCATTGGTTGTGTGTGTATAATTTGACATCATATAAAAAATGTAAAAAAAATTTAAATAATAGAGCATTATATAGGCATAAACTTTTGTCCTTATGACACTCATTAACAAAATCTAGTAGTAATAAATTAAAATTTAGTTAGATTTCAGAAATTTATGTGCATTGATATATTACACACTTTTCACCAACCAATGTATATTAGTAATTAGTTACACCTTCACTAGTAGATTAATAAAAGCAAGTGTTTGTCAACTTGAAATGTTCAATTTACAACTTTAATTTGTATGTGCAAGTAAACCATACTGAAATAAGTATGTACAATTAATTTTATATTCTTGGTATTTACTAATTAAGGACATTTTTAATTTCCTGAACTTGTAGCCAGGATCTCTCTCAGTGATTAAAGCAGTGACCGATGAAGTGAATTCTGTAAATGTGGACTCCATCTTCCATATTGGAGACATAAGCTACGCTACAGGTTTCTTAGTAGAATGGGACTTCTTCCTTGAACTTATCAACCCAGTGGCCTCTCAAGTGACTTACATGACCGCTATTGGAAACCATGAGAGGTAACCTTTTTAGCTATATATATATATATATGCTTCAATTCTCTTCAAATTATTTGGTTTGGTAGATGCAAAATTAATATATGCATAAATTAACAATCTCTTGCCAAATTTATATGTCATTATTTTGATTTAGGTTTTACTATACATTCATCAACCCTCTAAATGAACTCTTAATGATTGTAAGGACTTAGAGTTTTAAAATCATTGAGAAGGTATCTGGTTTGGTAGATGCAAAATTAATATATGCATAAATTAACAATCTCTTGCCAAATTTATATGTCATTATTTTGATTTAGGTTTTACTATACATTCATCAACCCTCTAAATGAACTCTTAATGATTGTAAGGACTTAGAGTTTTAAAATCATTGAGAAGGGATCTAAAATGTTGATGTGACATGCATCCATTTAATTGAGCAATCATTAATCAATAAGACCACAAAATTTTTTATGACTACTAATGTGGCATGTGTTGATTGGTACATAATAAAAGTATTAATGTTGGTGGACACATGCGAAAGTGATATTATTTCAATCACAATTTATCATCTTAACAAGTTATGAACAAATGAAAAAGATTGTCTCTAGCATTGCTCATCATTAAAATTCTTTTATGTTTCTTTATTTATTTATTTATTTTTTACAATAACATGCATGTCTATATTTTATTGAACACAATATTAGCCAATCAGAGTCAATTTCCGAATCTCAATTTGGTTGCTAGACATATGAGACCGGAAAATACATAATCTCAAGTTGGTTGCTAGGCATATGTGATGGAAATATATATATATATATATAAATTTAGGGGTGGCAAAAAAAGCCCAAACCCATTAGCCTATCCAAACCCACTTACTAATTGCCCACCCAAACCCACTTATTTAATAAATGGGCTAATGGGTGCTAGCCCAATTAGACCCAATTAAGTTGAGTTTAATTGGGTTGCTTATTGGGCATCAACAAAAAGCCCAAACCCAAAAAAAAAATAAAATAAAATAAAAAAAAAACAAAAAAAAAAAAGCCCAAAACCTGAAAAAAAAAAAAAAAAATAAAAAAAAAAAAAAAAAAAAAAAAAAAAAAAAAAAAAAAAAAAAAAAAAAAAAAAAAAAAAGTAAGGAAAAATAAACAAAAAGCCCAAACCCGAAAAAAAAAAAAAGCCCAAACCTGAAAAATAAAATAAATAAACAAGTCCAAGAGGTTTTGGTCATTTTGGAGGTTCCAAGGTATTTCAGTAATTTTCCTAAGTTTTAATTGTTTTTTAATTATTTTATAGGCTTTAAGGTATTTTGGTAAATATCTACTTTATTAAATGGGTTTAAATGGGTGGGTTGGGTTTTAGCTTAGATAATTGGGTTGGGTTGGGTTGGGTTTGGGTAATATCTATTTTATTAAATGGGTTTAAATGGGCTATTGGGTTTTAAAGGACCAACCCATTTAATGCCCACCCAAACCCATCCAAACCCACCCATTTGACACCCCTTTATATATATATAAACACATACATATATTCTGAGTTATTATTATATGTGGTGATCTTAAGGAAATAGTGCTTATACCGTTATACGTTTATCTTTTATCTTTTTTTCTTTTTTCCAGGGACTATGTGGACTCAGGATTAGGGATGGCAATGGGGCGGTATGGGTCGGGTTTCACCCCGCCCCGCTCCGCCCCGACCCATTTAGAGACCCGCCCCAAAAACCCCATTTACTGCCCCGCCCCGTCTACTTTAACGGGTACCCGTTTAACCCGCCCCGACGAGTACCCGCCCCGACTCCATTTTTTTCTTTTTTGTTTTTGTAGTTGGCACCAGACCCAGACCCAGACCCAGACCCAAAGATCCGCTTGTCGCGGTTCAGCCGGAGCCCATGGTCACGCATCACAGAAGCCGCGCGTAGATCGCCACGGACACGGCGTGTGGGCGTGGGCCCAAGCTCGTCGGCGCTTCTCGTCTTCCATCATCGGCAAGATTCGGAGAGAATCGTAGATCGTCCGTGTCCGATGAACCACGGCGCGGAGGTAGCGCTGGTCTTCCAGTCCCAGATCCGTAACACCCATGAGTTCCGATAACCGTTGGTGGTGGGGTCACCTCCGCGAAACGCCGATTCAGGTCAGATCCGTTTTTTTTTTTTTTTTTTTAAATAGTTCGGGTTTTTCAATAAAACCCGACCCGTTTAAAACCCGATTAAAACCCGTTTCAGTTAAAAAAAACCCGATCCGATACCCGATTACATAAACGGGGCGGGGCGGGGCGGGTTTTTTTGGACGGGGCGGGTCGGGTACCCGCGGGTCGTGGGTTTATTGCCATCCCTACTCAGGATCTGTATATATAACTCCTGATTCAGGTGGAGAATGTGGAGTTGCTTATGAAACTTATTTTCCAATGCCAACCCCAGCAAAGGATAAGCCCTGGTATTCCATAGAACAAGCAAGTGTTCACTTCACAGTAATTTCAACTGAGCATGATTGGTCAGTCAATTCTGAGCAGGTAATTACAAAAAGAAGATCATAGCTTGTGTTAGGAAATAGTTTTCCTTCAACCCACTACATGGCAAGTAAATAGACCATCCACATGTACTTTTAGTCACATAATCTTTTTAATAAGTCATGTGATCTTTTCAAATAATACATATGGATGGTTTATTTAATTGACACGTAGTGGGTTAAGGAGAATTCCTTTAAACCGGGTTGGAGCCTTGTGTTATTATCATTCATTTCTCAATGGGGTTCTCTATTATTTGCTTTAATGCTGCCGATTCTCTTATTCATTTCATGACCATACTATGCATATAATCATATAATCATATAATACAGTATCTATGGATCGAAGAGGACATGGCTTCAATTAATCGATCTAAAACTCCATGGTTGATTTTTATGGGGTAAGTATACTTCAAATATATTTTTAAAAAAAAAAATCTAATTTATAACAAGTGGCCTATATATATGTGTGGATAAGGGAACATGATTCTCTTCATTTCATAAGATTTAATTTATTGGAATTTATTGTGTTCACAATTTGTTGTAGTTAAATGTAACATTCATCAATTGCAGGCACAGACCCATGTATACTTCTTCAAACTTAAGCTACAGAGGAAGGCGTGGCCAGTGGTGACAACGATCATGCTGAGGCGTGTGGTAGTGGCGATGGAGGGACAAGTTGATGACGTTTGTTGATCCTGCTACAACTGTTGTCATTGGGTTTGTTGAGACGTTGATGGACGACACACTTCTTCGAACTTGATAAGGTCATGACATTTCGATCTAGTCAAACCAAACCTACGAAGCCAATGCAAACAATGATGGTGAAGGGGAAACCAAACAAAAGTTGGCAAAGGCGAAACCAAGCCATTGTGGCAGAGAGGAATAAATATTTCTTCCCTTTGTTGGTATGTTTTACAAATTAAAAATTAGAAGGATGAGAAATGATAAGACACCATATAAATTTTCCCTAAACTTCTAAAATCAATTGAGAAAAGATTCTTTTAAAATACACCCTATATCCCGCTCTTAATTTTATAATACACCTTATTCAAAATAACCTTATAGTTTTTATTTTTATTTTTCTTTCCCACATAGAGAGAGATCAGTGAACCAAAACCAAAACTCGAACCACCAAACCCAAAAGTAGACTCAACCCTCATGACTCCAACTCCACTCATGGTCGCACCCACCAAAACCCAAACTTATTGTCATAGTCAAAACCCAAACCCATCAATGTCCCCAAAATGCAATCCTGCCATTGCAGACAACAGTGCCGACCCAAGAAAGTGCAGACGACGATATTGACCCATTGCTATGTTCTTGGGCTTGGAGAGAGACTTTGATAATCCTATAAAATTAGGCCGATTTCCTAATAGGTTCATGGGCTTGGAAAATAAAATAAACTTCTTTCCCCAAAAAATTGAGATTGCTACGCGTGTAGCCAATGGTCTTTGAAGAAGGTATTTATATAAAATGTTACAAAAACACAGACATTTACGAGGAGCCATTCAAAATAAACAAGTTCATCACAAAGAGAGAATTATATAAAATGGTGCCAAGCCAAGAGTATTACAAATGGTCTTATCATTTGATTATAAACAAGATGATCAGTTTATATAAGTGAATACAGATGCATATTTCCATAAAGAAAGAAAAAAAAAAAAAAATAGATAGATTATTTTTGTTCCTTACAAGACCATGTGACACAGTGTTGTAAATTAAAACCACGACTTTTACAAATACATATAAAAAGTCAATACTTAATTCGCCACTACTTTTATAATCAAGACACCCTCAAAATTGACAGTGTGTAGCATGTGAACATGCCGATAGTATCATCCAGCTAGAAATTGGTAGCCACTATAGGACTTGATACTATGTGGCCATATTGATCAATCCATTTGAGAAAACCATAAATTATCATTGGAAAATCTCTATCAATCTCAACACTCACAACAAAACTTTGATTCTGATATTTCTCAGTGAATGTCAGAGTACTTGGTTCCACTCTGATTTTCATTCCAGTAGGAATGTTCTCCAAATGTGCTTCGTAAACAGATGTATCATTCCCAACATTTGTCACAACCCTGCTAAGGTTCATTGCCGTGGGATAGGTGGTTTCGTTGGAGAGTACAACAATGAAAGATGGGTAGTTAAGCTCATGACTAAGTTTCTGGTTGCAATGCCATTTTTTTTGTTTCAGGATGATTCTCATTTGCTCGTCAGTATACTCCAGACCGCAAAGAAAGTCAACATAATCTTGAAAACCCATGTCATAGATAAGTCCAGGATCCATGGCTTTGTTCGGATCAATATGGCCAGCCCCAAAATGTATTGGTGTGCCAGAACCTGTAAATTGGGATTTCAAAGTTCTGCCAGTATTGTCTTTGGCATAGGCTGTGGTCATTAAAGCAGATCGGATGGCTGGAGGACTCCATTTGGGGTGGACTGCTTTCAATAAAGCTCCAACACCAGCAACAATGGGTGTTGACATTGATGAGCCTGACATAAGTGCATAATCCGTAGTCAAATCATGATTGCCCACTTTCATAAACGGTTTATTGGGTATATATGCGCCCAGTATATCCACTCCTGGAGCGATAATATCTGGCTTTAGAATTCCTGGAGTGATTGGGTTGGGTCCTTTGGATGAGAAATAGGCCACTTGAGGTGCACTCTCTTTACCAAACCTTGTAAACACAAAATTCATGCTTTTCACCTTTGGGTTTCTATCCTTTGTCACATACTCTTTAACTAAAGTTCCTGGAGCATCTGCTAAAATAAGGCTTGGAATTGAGTACCATTCTGGAACTAGAGCAAGTGACATATTGGTCAAGAAGATGGCCGCATAAGCACCTACCCTCTCGGCCTCTATAATTTGTTTAGAAACATCTGAATTGAAGCTATCACAAAGGACTACCTTTCCAGCAACCTCCTTTCTATCTAATGCTGTGTCATTGCAAATTGCTTTGCTCATGTTGCCTTTGCCATAGTACAATGTTAAATTAGTTAAGGAAACGCTCTCTGGAAAGTATGATGTCCCCTCAATGGTTAATCCATTTTCTAGAGTCATCGTTGCAATGAAACTTCGATCAAGTGTGGCAGCCCCTACAGTCGTTATCCAAGGTGCTCCATTTCCTACTGTTTTAATACTCCGATCATTGCCTGCCGCACAGACAACAAAAACCCCTTTCTCAACTGCAGAAAGAGCGCCTTTGGCAACTGGATCGGTGAAATAAGATGTAGGTTCAAAGCCTAAAGACAAAGACATGATATCAACCCCATCAAGAATTGCTTGTTCCATACCAGCGAGTACATCAACTGCAGAAGTCTCAAATGTTGCGGTTGCCCAACCAACCTTGTACACAGCAAGACGTGCACCGGGAGCCACCCCTCTCGCTGTGCCTCTTGCATATCCAAAGTGACTTACACCAAGTACATGGTTACCTACTGCTGTGGATGCCGTGTGCGTACCATGACCAGCGAAATCTCTTGTAGAATCATAGTCAAATTCCTTGCTTATACCTATATGTTTTACTCCTTTGCTGAAGGATCGAGCCCCAATGAGCTTCCTGTTGCAGTTTGAAGGGCTAAATGATGTGCCATTCTCACACTTTCCCTTCCATCTTTGTGGCACTGGTGACATACCCTTGTCGTGAAAACTCTCACTCTCCGGCCAAACGCCTGAATCTATAATGCCTACAATCACATCTTCTCCATACGATGCGGCAGGCCATATGCCAGAGTGATGTTTTAGTCCGAGGAACTTGGGTGCGTAAGTTGTCAATAGCTTGCCAAAGGAATCTGGGTATGTGACAATATGAGCAGAAGAGTTTTGAATCTCAGATAGTTGATTGGGTGTGAGCCTTGCACTAAACCCATGCATGACATGGTTGTATGAGTACAACAATAGTTCTTCCTCATCAGCTGGAGAGGATGACAATGATTTTAGAATGGATCGATGCCATGACTCATGTGTTAAGTGAGGTGCAGGCTTTTGACCATGGTCCATGTGAATGATGTATGTCTGGTATTCTTCTACTGCTGAAACGGCATTGTTCAATATTCCAAGCAGCAATAGTAGTAGCCAAGATAGTGCACTCTGCAAAAATCAGAATGAAGAGGATCCTTACGGTTATGTTGAGGAAATGGGTTTTGAAAATGTAGAGAATTGTTGGTTTTATAATGCCCTCATGTTCTAACAATGGTGAATTATTGAAATACTCAAACTAGGCTAGTGACATTGCACCAATCAAGATGTTGTTAATGACACCATTCATTTGTTCCTTCTCCGACATAATTAGGAAAAGGCCAGTTACAATGTCAAGACAACGTGCTTTTAGCCCGATGGTATTCCTTAAGCCTACGTACAAATATATATATTTTTTTTCGTACAATTGTTGAGTTGGTTAATTGTTAATAATTAATAATAGAATGGTGTCTATGGTTGTCAATGTAAAAATCAATAACAACTTACCAACTAAGCAACTTGTGAAAAGAAATGTAAAATAGATTTGTCTCTAGCATTGCTAACCTCACAATTTCCAATACCGATCAACTCTAACCACAAAGATTCAATTTTTGAAATGAAATAAGCATGACTTGGCTCATGCTTATAATATATTAGATATATGAACCAAATTGGTCAATACCGTATCGGAGGCCATTTTGGTTTTGTTAGGGGAAAGAAATATTTCGGTACCGGTCAATACCGGTGTACCGTTTCGGTTTACCGCTATATATATATATATATATATAATTATATTAGTGATAAAATTTATTCTTTCTACATGTATATATATATATATATATATATATATATATATATATATATTATTGAACATGATAAAACTTTATTCTTTCTTACATGAATATAAAAGTTTAAGAGTCACTAAAAACACATTAACATACAAATTTATTCTAAAAAAAATAAAAAATAAAAAGAAATTCTCTTTATCCGAAACACTCTGAAATATTTACAGGTACGTTTCAGTGGTATTTCTTGTACCGGGTGGAGTACCGAAATGGCATATTCCATGTGTTTCGGCCGGAACAGCATGAAATTGACCACCTTGATATGAACCCTAAAAGTTGTGAACATTTGACTGGTAGACCTAAATCCCATAGAAGGAAGCAGAATGCCACTGAGTTAGATGACCATTGATTAATTTATCTTATTTTCATATGAAGGTTCAACACCATTTTGTCATGTCAAAAACATTTTTTATTTTATGATATATAATTATATATAGCTTAGCTACATTAAATTTTTTATAACTCAATAATTCAATCAAAAATCAATTCGTGTCTTAGCCTGATGATAAGAACAATCAACATGGAGTAGACGCTATAAGTTTAAATGCTATCGTAACCATAATAATTAAAATATATATATATTGAAATTGATATTCAACTAATGGTTTGGCGTTAATTATAAGATCTTTTAAATTTATATATTACATCTAAAAAAAATTTATTGCAATATTTACATGATTCATAAATTCAATATAGACTCTTTGATTGAGTTAAACTTTCAAAATGGCAAACCTTGTATGTGTGTGTGTTAAAGAGGAATTAGAATGAGAGGAAATTACAGAGTGGATAAATTGAAGAGAGAATAAGGAGGAAGGACTAGCACATTACCCGATACACGCCATGCTTTATCTCCATGGTATAAATGCCCCGAAGTCTATATTTATTTTTTTATTAATGTTGTCTCTCTTGGTTTTCTCATAGGGATTGTGCCAAGGTTAAAGACAGCCATGGTACATGGAAGATATCTAAATTGATGAAAGAAACAACTTCATTCATTTGATTTCTGTATTTAGTATTTGAACAGCTTATCAATTACTTGAATCTGTTTAGACAACCTCTTTATTGATTGGTGGTATAACATAACTATTGAGGTTTGGTTTTGGCCTATTTTAAAGTTATTCTCTTGTATTGCTACAACAAACTTTGAGAATTGTGGTTAACTAACCTCTATTTGGGGTTCTGTTTAGTTGGGAGTGCTTCATATAAATCCTGTGCTTTGTAAAGTTAGTTAGTCCTTTGGTTTTTCCTTATATTTTCCGCTCTATATGTGATTAATTGACCTTTCAATTTCTTTTGTGTTCTAGTATTTAGCTATGGGTTCTTAATGAAATTGGGTTTGTTAGTCTTTTGGATATTCCTCTATTTTCTCTTGCCAACCTTTTGGTTTTCCCAATTTATAGTACCTAATACCCGTGAGTTGCGCTTGGGCATGTATACTATAAGTTCATTTTGAAAAAAAATTAATAAGAAAATATAAAATAATTATTATGAGTTATATATTTTGGCGAATTAATTTCAATTATATTTACGTTTTTAAAAAGAGAGAAAATGTAACTTGTTAAGATTAATATAATTAAAAATATGAATGTATTTATGAAGTAAATTGACAAATATTTAAATATTTCCATTAAATTAAGCACACTATGTTTTTTTTTCTTGATGCATTGTTCTTAAATAT
Source organism: Fagus sylvatica (assembly GCA_907173295.1). Taxonomy (NCBI): domain Eukaryota; kingdom Viridiplantae; phylum Streptophyta; class Magnoliopsida; order Fagales; family Fagaceae; genus Fagus; species Fagus sylvatica. Next base: position 5,330,570 of record OU015762.1, read on the forward strand.
ATTCTTTATTTTTTTAATAAACAGTAGAAAATATATATATTCCTGATTGGATGAGCTCTTAAATATGTTTTATTTATTTTTTGCTTGATTTTCTTTTAATTGTTGTCAAAGTAACTAAATTGAATCTCTTCAAAAAAAAAAAAAAACTTGATTAAGAATTTCAAATTTCTAATCAATTTTTTCACATAATATTTTTAGAAAAACAGCTATAAAATGTTTAAATTTCAAGAGTTTGTATTTTAGAGTTATAAAAAATGTGGGTTTATAAATCCAAAAGTACACAATATCCGATTAACAATAAATTTCGTATATATATTTATGGACAAAGTTTACTTTCAACCCATTTTGGAGGAATTCCTGCAAACTAGGTAGGTGACACCACTCAAAAATTGACATGTGTCCTGGTCATGTGTATTGCACATGATCAACTTAACTCTCCCTTAACCCCGTTACTCTCTCTATCTACAGTAAAACCTTCGAAACTTTTTTTTCTTCTCTCTCATTATTGACTCCTCCACCGATCCCAACATCCCATAACCCACTCCATTCTCTCTCTCTCTTTCCTCTGCAAGTCCCAGCATCCCACTCCATTCGTTTCCCTAAAAACAAACACAAAATCAACCTCAATTGCAGCACCACACCTCCATCAAAATCCCAACCTTAAACAAACAACGCAACAACCTCCAAACCCAACCAAGAACACTTTCTCGAGAAACAAATACCAAACAATCAATGATAAGCCTCAACCACCATATCTCTTTTCCTTCCAAACTCTCACAGGTTTGCAATCAAAAAAGAAAAAGTAATTAAACTTAAATTGAAACCCAGAATTTCATCAGCCTTTGGTGGCTTCTTCTCCCACTTTGTCTACTAGCAATAGTCCAACAACCTTATCCTTAAGAACAAAATTAAATTTGAAAGCTTGAGTTAAGAAATTTCAGATCTGGAAATACAAGTAGATCTAGAAATTTCAGTGGGTTTTCTTGATTGCTTAATCGTTTTAAACACTTTGTATCATTAAGAACCAAATAAAACTCATCAAGTGAGGGATTGGAAGCGGCGGAGGAAGGAGGACTGGAAGCGGCAGAGGAAGGAGGTTGGGGACCGGCGGAGAGACAACATGGTTTGGAATTGGCGGAGAGGAGAAAAAGATAATGGTGTGAGTCATGGGGTGTTGGGAGTGGCGGGGAAAAGAGATCGGTGGAGAGGAGAGTGAGAATGGAGTGGGTTGTGGCCTGTGGAGGCGTTAGGACCGACGGAGTGGGAGACCGGCAGAGGAGCCAGGAGAGAGAGAGAGAGAGAGAGAGACAGAGAGAAATCTAAAGGATTTACCGTAGATAGAGAGAGTAACGGGGTTAAGGGGGAGTTAAGTTGGTCATGTGTATTGCATATGACTAAGACACATGTCAATTTTTGAGTGGTAATTCCTCCAAACTGGGTTGCAAGTAAACTTTGTCCTATATTTATATAGTGGATTTATTTAAGTGAACACATATGCTTATTTCCAAAATAGTAAGAAAAAAAAAATGATAGATGATTTTTGTTCCTTACAAGACCAACACATCTATTGTTGTAAATTACAACAACGACTTTTACAAATACATGTAAAAATTTGCATTGCAACTTCAGTTTCTTCGGATGTACAGAGTCAATACTTAATTCGCCACTACTTTTATAACCAAGACACCCTCACAATTGAGAGTGTTTAGCATGTGAACTTGTCGATCGTATCATCCGGCTAGAAATTGATAGTCACTATGGGACTTGATACTATGTGGCCATACTGATCAATCCATTTGAGAAAACCATAGATTATCATTAGAAAATCTCTATCAATCTCAACACTCACAACAAAACTTTGATTCTGATATTTTTCAGTGAATGTCAAAGTACTTGGTTCCACTCTAATTTTCAGTCCAGTAGGAATGTTCTCCAAATGTGCTTTGTAAACAGATGTATCGTTCCCAACATTTGTCACAACTCTGCTAAGGTTCATTGCCGTGGGATAGGTGGTTTCGTTGGAGAGTACAACAATGAAAGATGGGTAGTTAAGCTCATGACTAAGTTTCTTGTTGCAATGCCATTTTTTTCGTTTCAGGATGATTCTCATTTGCTCATCAGTATACTCCAGACCGCATAGAAAGTCAACATAATCTTGAAAACCCATGTCATAGATAAGTCCAGGATCCATGGCTCTGTTCGGATCAATATGGCCAGCCCCAAAATGTACTGGTGTGCCAATACCTGTAAATTGGGGTTTCAAAATTCTGCCAGTACTATCTTTGGCATAGGCCGTGGTCATTAAAGCAGATCGGATGGCTGCAGGGCTCCATTTGGGGTGGATTGCTTTCAATAAAGCTCCCACACCAGCAACAATGGGTGTTGACATTGATGTGCCTGACATAAATGCATAATCCGTAGTCAAATCATGATTGCCCACTTTCATAAACGGTTTATTGGGTATATATGCGGCCAGTATATTCACTCCGGGAGCGATAATATCTGGCTTTAGAATTCCTGGAGTGATTGGGTTGGGTCCTTTGGATGAGAAATAGGCCACTTGTGGTGCACTCTCTTTACCAAACCTTGTAAACACAAAATTCATGCTTTTCACCTTTGGGTTTCTATCCCTTGTCACATACTCTTTAACTAAAGTTCCTGGAGCATCTGCTAAAATAAGGCTTGGAATTGAGTACCTTTTTGGAGATAAAGCAACTGATATATTGGTCAAGAAAATGGTAAGCAACTAAGGTATTGGTCAAGAAAATGGCCACATAAGCACCTACCCTCTCGGCTTCTATAATTTGTTGAGAAACATCTAAACCGTAGCTATCACAAAGGACTACCTTTCCAGCAACCTCCTTTCTATCTAATGATGTGTCATTGCAAATTGCTTTGCTCATGTTGCCTTTGCCATAGTACAATGTTAAATTAGTTAAGGAAACGCTCTCTGGAAAGTATGATGTCCCCTCAATGGTTAATCCATTTTCTAGAGTCATCGTTGCAACGAAACTTCGATCAAGTGTGGCAGCCCCTACAGTCGTTATCGTAAGGTATCCATTTTCTACTGCTTAAGATTTTCTACTCATTTTAAGACTCTGATCATTGCCTGCCGCACAGACAACAAAAACCCCTTTCTCAACTGCAGAAAGAGCGCCTTTGGCAATTGGATCGGTGAAATAAGATGTAGGATCAAAGCCTATAGACAAAGAAATAATATCAACCCCATCAAGAATTGCTTGTTCCATGCCAGCGAGTACATCAACTGCTTGAGTCTCTTCTGTGTCTGTTGCCCAACCAACCTTGTACACAGCAAGACGTGCACCCGGAGCCACCCCTCTCGCTGTGCCTCTTGCATATCCAAAATGACTTACACCAAGGACATGGTTACCTACTGCTGTGGATGCCGTGTGCGTACCATGACCATCGAAATCTCTTGCAGAATCATAGTCAAGTTCCTTGTTTATACCTATATGTTTTACTCCTTTGCTGAAGGATCGAGCCCCAATGAGCTTCCTGTTGCAGTTTGAAGGGCTAAATGATATGCCATTCTCACACTTTCCCTTCCATCTTTGTGGCACTGGTGACATACCCTCGTCGTGAAAACTCTCACTCTCCGGCCAAACTCCTGAATCTAAAATGCCCACAATCACATCTTCTCCATACGACGCGGCAGGCCATATGCCGGAGTGACGTTTTAGTCCGAGGAGCTTGGGTGTGTAAGTTGTCAATAGCTTGCCAAAGGAATCTGGGTATGTGACAATATGAGCGGAAGAGTTCTGAATCTCAGATAGCTGACTGGGTGTGAGCCTTGCACTAAACCCATGCATGACATGATTGTATGAGTACAACAATAGTTCTTCCTCATCAGCTGGAGAGGATGACAATGATTTTAGAATGGACCGATGCCATGACTCATGTGTTAAGTGAGGTGTAGGCTTTTGACCGTGGTCCATGTGAATGATGTATGTCTGGTATTCTTCTACTGCTGAAACGGCATTGTTTCCAAGTAGCAATAGTAGTAGCCAAGATAGTGCACTGAAACTGCAAAAATCAGAATGATGTGCACTCTGCAAAAATCAGAATGATGAGGATCCTTACGGTTATGTTGAGGAAATGGGATTTGAAAATGATGAGAATTGTTGGGTTTATAATGCCTGATGTTCTAACAATGGTGAATTATTGAAATACTCAAACTAGGCTAGTGACATTGCAGCAATCATGATAGTGTTAATGACACCATTCATTTGTTTCTTCTCCGATATAATTAGGAAAAGGCCAGTTACAATGTCAAGACAACGTGCTTTTAGCCCGTTGGTCATCCTTGGCTACGTAGAAACCTTTTTTTTTCTTCTTACAATTGTTGAGTTGGTTAATTGTGAATGATTAATAATAGAATGGTGTCTATGGTTGTCATTGTAAAAATCAATAACAACTTACCAACTAAGCAACTCATGAAAAAAATTGTAAAATAGATTGTCTTTAGCATTATTAACCTCACAATTTTCAATACCGATCAATTCTAACCACAAAGCTTCACTTTTTGAAATGAAATAAGCATGACTTGGCAAATGTATATAATATATTAGATATATGAACTAAAGTGATCAATAACGTATTGGAGGCCGTTTTGGTTTGGTCAGGGGAATGAAATATTTCGGTATCGGCCAATACTGGTGTACCGCTATATATATACTAGTCGTAAACCTGTGCGATGTACTGGAAAATTATTGAAAATAAAATCTAAATTAATTTTAATTCCTTTTACTTCTTTTGTTGAATTTTTTTTTTTTTTGGTAGTTCAAAATGTTGTAGGCAAGATCGATAAAGAGACTTTACGAATTGGATTTAGGATAAATCCTACTTTTTGGTTTTAAAAAATAACTAAGAAAGTATTTACCAAAGGATAATTAAAATTTAATATAATGTAATTTTTCTTTTGGCATAAGTTGAATATAGTTCAATTTTTATAAAACACAATTCATGTTTATATTTACCATAGGATTATGTTTCCATCCAAAAATAAAATAAATGATACTTAAAATAAAAAGAATGACAAATAAATACATGGGCACATGATTATATGATCAAACCTAAAAAAAATTCATAACTCATTTCAAGCTCACATGGTTTTATTATAACAAATCCATTCATCTTTCTCTATTGCCAGCAACAAAATTAAATGAAATACATAAGAAAAAAAAAAAAAAAAAAAAAAAAAAGAACTCTAAAAATCTTGATGAAAATTGATAATTATGATTATTATTAAAAGATATTTATATTGTGTTTATATATGGAATATATTTTAGTATTAGACATTAATTATGATTGTGTTTTATATATGGAATAATATATTCTTATATTAAAGAAAATATGATGTGTCAAAATTCTAATGAAAGGTTTAATAATAGAATAAAATTTAAATTCAATTAGAAAATATATATTAAAATAATGAGGTGTAAAATTGTGAGATTTCAAAAGCTTATGTGGCGCAACATGATGAGGTCAACCAAAAGTCAAAAAGCTTTCGGTTTTATATTATAGTATAGATATATAGATATATATATATATATAATATAATATATTATATTATATATATATATATTATATTATATATATATATATTAATATTAAATTATAAAAAATTTATTCATTAATTACACATTATACATTAATTTAAGTTAAAAGTTACTGAAAACACATTAACATAAAAATTTATTCTAAAAATAAAAAATAAAAAATTCTCATTACCTGAAACACCCTGAAATATTTACAGGTACGTGTCAGTGGTATTTCTTATTCCGGGAGGAGTACCAAAATGGCATATTCCATGTGTTTTGGCCAAAATGGCACGAAATTGACCACCTTGATTTGAACACTAAAAGTTGTGAACATTTGACCGGTAGATCTAAATCTCATAGAAGGAAGCAGAATGCCACTGAGTTAGATGACCATTGATTAATTGATCTTATTTTCATATGAAGGTTCAACACCATTTTGTCATGTCAAAAACATTTTTTATTTTATGATATATAATTATATATACATTAACCTGATGGTAAGAACAATCATCAGAAAATAGACGTTATAAGTTTAAATGCTATCGTAACCATAATAATTATAAAAAAAAGAAAAATGAAATTGATATTCAAATAATGGTACGCCATTATAAGATCTTTTAAATTTATATATTACATCTAAAAAAAAATTATTGCAATATTTGCATGATTCATAAATTCAATATAGACTCTTTGATTGAGTTAAACTTTCAAAATGGCAAACCTTGTATGTGTGTGTGTTAAAAAGAAATTAGAATGAGAGGAAATTACAGTGGATAAATTGAAGAGAGAATAAGGAGGAAGGACTAGCACATTACCTGATACACGCCATGCTTGATCTCCATGGTATAAATGCCCCGAAGGCTATATCTCTTTTTTATTAATGTTTTCTCTCACTTTTCTCATAGGGATTGTGCCAAGATTAAAGAGAACCATGGTACATGGAAGATATTTAAATTGATAAAACAAACAACTTCATTCATTTGATTTCTGTATTTAGTATTTGGACAGCTTATCAATTACTTGAATCTGTTTAGACAACCACTTTATTGATTGGTGGTATAACATAACTATGGAGGTTTGGTTTTGGCCTATTTTAAAGTTATTCTCTTGTATTGCTACGACAAACTTTGAAAATTGTGGTTAACTAACCTCTATTTGGGGTTCTGTTTAGTTGGGAGTGCCTCATATAAATCCTGTGCTTTATAAAGTTGGTTTGTCCTTATGTTTTCCGCTTTATATGTGATTAATTGACATTTCAATTTCTTTTGTGTTCTAGTATTTAGCTATGGGTTCTTAATGAAATTGAGTTTGTTAGTCGTTTGGATATTCATCTATTTTCTCTTGCCAACCTTTTGGTTTTCCCAATTTATAGTAATTAATTCCAGTGAGTTACGCTTGCGCATGTACGCTATAAGTTCATTTTGAAAAAAATAATAATAAGAAATTATTTTTATGACTCATATAAAATAATTATTATGAGTTATATATTTTGGGGAATTAATTTCAATTATATTTACGTTATTGGAAAGAGAGAAAATGTAACTTGTTAAGATTAATATAATTAAAAATATGAACGTATTTCTGAAGTAAATTGACAAATATTTAAATATTTCCAGTAAATTAAGCACATTATTTTTTTTTTTTTTTTTTAATATATATTTTTTTTATTTTAATAGAAGTAGAAAATAGGTCAAATTTTATATTACACCCTTTATGTTTAGTTAAAGTTCAATTCAGTCCTTTAAGTTTTAACCGTTTCAATTCAATCCTCTAAGTTTCATTATGTTTTAATTGACAATTTTCCGTTAATTTATTAACACAGTTAGTTTTTAAATAATAAAAAATGATTTTTGAATTTTTAATCAAATATTAAAAACTAAAAACTAAACCCATACCCAACCCGATTAAAGACAACAACCTAATTAAATCCAAAAAAAGACATCACAGTAAACCAAACCATTAGAACTCCAAGAATCCTCTACCTGCAGCGTAAATCTGCACCTGTGCGAAGAGAACGCGTCGTTTACGTCTCCGGCGCTGTAGGATTGGCTGGAGAAGATCGGAGAGTCCTTGACCGGGTCGGCGTCGAAGTTAGAGAATGATTTGAATCGCTGGGTGTTGGTTTTTTGTGATGGTTTTTTTTTTTGGTTTAATTGCGTGGATCGTAGCCTGTACCATCTTGATAATTCTTTGCATAATGTGATAGTTATTGTCTACAACTTGTAGACTACAAGGATGACAACAGAATGGAAATGCGTGCAATTATATATCTAGTTCATTCAATGTTCAATCAAAGAGCTATACAGTGGGTTTAAACGTGGTCATTCTCTAGATAACTTTTGTTTTCTTTGTGAAATCAAAAAGCTAGATAGACATAGAGATATGCGGTGAATGATCTAATGGTTTGGTTTACTGTAATTTTTTTTTTTTTGGGTTTATCGGGTGTTGTGTTTAATCCGGTTGGTATGGGTTTCATGGGTTTACTTTTTAGTTTTTAATATTTGATTAAAAATTCAGAAAATCATTTTTATTTTTATTTTTTAATTTTAAAACTAACGGTGTTAACAAAAATTAACGGAAAATTATCTATTGAAACATAATAAAATTTAGAGGATTGAATTGAAATGGTCAAAACTTAGAGTACTGAATTGAACTTTAGTAATGTGTAATTTGGCTTAGAAAATATATATATATTCCTAATTGGATGAGCTCTTAAATATGTTTTTTTTTTTGCTTGATTTTCTTTTAATTTTTGTTAAAGTAACTAAATTCGAATCTCTTCCAAAAAAAAAAAAAAAAAAAACTTGATTAAGAATTTCAAATTTCTAATCAATTATTTCACATAATATTTTTAGAAAAACAGCTATAAAATGTTTAAATTTCAAGAGTTTGTATTTTAGAGTTATAAAAAACGTGAGTTTATAAATCAAAAAGTACACAATATCCGATTAACAATAAATTTCGTATATATATTTATGGACAAAGTTTACTTCCAATTGGAGGAATTCCTCCAAATTGGGTAGGTGGCACCACTCAAAAATTGACATGTGTCCTGGTCATATATATTGCACATAACCAACTTAACTCCCCCTTAACCTCGTTATTCTCTCTATCTACAGTAAAACCTTCAAACTTTTTTTTCTTCTCTCTCATTATTGACTCTTCCGCCGGTCCCAACATCCCACAGCCCACTCCATTCTCTCTCTCTCTCTCCTCAGCAAGTCTCAGCATCCCACTCCCGTTCGTTTCCCTAAAAACAAACACAAAATCAACCTCAATCGCAACACCACACCTCCATCAAAATCCCAACCTTAAACAAACAACAACCTCCAAACCCAACTAACAACACTTTCGCGAGAAACAAATACCAAACAATCAATGATATGCCTCAACCACCATATCTCACTTCCTTCCAAACTCTCACAGGTTTGCAATCAAAAAAGAAAAAGTAATTAAACTTAAATTGAAACCCAGAATTTCATCAGCCTTTGGTGGCTTCTTCTCCCACTTTGTCTACTAGCAACAGTCCAACAACCTTATCCTTAAGAACAAAATTAATTTTGAAAGCTTGAGTCAAGAAATTTTAGATCTGGAAATATAAGCAGATCTAGAAATTTCAGCGGGTTTTCCTGATCATTTAATCGTTTTAAACACTTTGTATCATTAAGAACCAAATAAAACTCATCAAGTGAGGGATTGGAAGTGGCGGAGGAAGGACGACTGGAAGAGGCAGAGGAAGGAGGGCTCGGGACCGACGAAGAAAGAACATGGTTTGGAACAGGCGGAGAGGAGAAAAAGAGAATGGCGTGAGTCATAGGCTGTTGGGATCGGCGGGGAAAAGAGATCGGTGGAGAGGAGAAAGTGAGAATGGAGTGGGTTGTGGCCTGTGGAGGCGTTGGGACCGATGAAGAGGGAGACCGGTAAAGGAGTCAGGAGAGAGAGAGAGAGATGAAGGATTTATTGTAGATAGAGAGAGTAATGGGGTTAAGGGGGAGTTAAGTTGGTCATGTGCATTGCATATGACCAGGACACATGTTAATTTTTGAGTGGTGCCACCTACCTAGTTTGGATCCTCCAAACTGGGTTGGAGGTAAACTTTGTCCTATATTTATATAGTGGATTTATTTAAGTGAACACAGATGCTTATTTCCAAAATAGAAAGAAAAAAAAAATGATAGATGATTTTTGTTCCGTACAAGAGCAACACATATATTGTTGTAAATTACAACCACGACTTTTACAAATACATGTAAAAATTTGCATTCCAACTTTAGTTTTTTCGGATGCACAAAGTCAATACTTAATTCGTCACTACTTTTATAATCAAGACACCCTCATAATTGACAGTGTTTAGCATGTGAACTTGCCGATCGTATCATCCAGCTAGAAATTGATAGCCACTATGGGACTTGATATTATGTGGCCATATTGATCAATCCATTTGAGAAAACCATAGATTATCATTAGAAAATCTCTATCAATCTCAACACTCACAACAAAACTTTGATTCTGATATTTTTCAGTGAATGTCAAAGTACTTGGTTCCACTTTGATTTTCAGTCCAGTAGGAATGTTCTCCAAATGTGCTTTGTAAACAGATGTATCGTTCCCAACATTTGTCACAACTCTGCTAAGGTTCATTGCCGTGGGATAGGTGGTTTCGTTGGAGAGTACAACAATGAAAGATGGGTAGTTAAGCTCATGACTAAGTTTCTTGTTGCAATGCCATTTTTTTCGATTCAAGATGATTCTCATTTGCTCGTCAGTATACTCCAGACCGCAAAGAAAGTCAACATAATCTTGGAAACCCATGTCATAGATAAGTCCAGGATCCATGGCTCTGTTCGGATCAATATGGCCAGCCCCAAAATGTATTGGTGTGCCAATACCTGTAAATTGGGGTTTCAATGTTCTGCCAGTACTATCTTTGGCATAGGCCGTGGTCATTAAAGCAGATCGGATGGCTGCAGGGCTCCATTTGGGGTGGACTGCTTTCAATAAAGCTCCCACACCAGCAACAATGGGTGTTGACATTGATGTGCCTGACATAAATGCATAATCCGTAGTCAAATCATGATTGCCCACTTTCATAAACGGTTTCTTGGGTATATATGCGGCCAGTATATCCACTCCTGGAGCGATAATATCTGGCTTTAGAATTCCAGGAGTGACTAGGTTGGGTCCTTTGGATGAGAAATAGGCCACTTGAGGTGCATTCTCTTCACCAAACCTTGTAAACACAAAATTCATGCTTCTCACCTTTGGGTTTCTATCCCTTGTCACATACTCTTTAACTAAAGTTCCTGGAGCATCTGCTAAAATAAGGCTTGGAATTGAGTACTTTTCTGGCTCTAAAGCAACTGATATATTGGTCAAGAAAATGGCCGCATAAGCACCTACCCTCTCGACCTCTTTAATTTGTTGAGAAACAGCTGAATCGAAGCTATCACAAAGGACTACCTTTCCAGCAACCTCGTTTCTATCTAATGATGTGTCATTGCAAATTTCTTTGCTCATGTTGCCTTTGCCGTAGTACAATGTTAAATTAGTTAAGAAAACGCTCTCTGGAAAGTATGATGTCCCCTCAATGGTTAATCCATTTTCTAGAGTCATCGTTGCAACGAAACTTCGATCAAGTGTGGCAGCCCCTACAGTCATTATCCAAGGTGCTCCATTATCTACTGTTTTAAGATTCATTTCATTGCCAGCCGCACAGACAACAAAAACCCCTTTTTCAACTGCAGAAAGAGCGCCTATGGCAATTGGATCGGTGAAATAAGATGTAGGATCAAAGCCTACAGACAAAGACATGATATCAACCCCATCAAGAATTGCTTGTTCCATGCCAGCCAGTATATCAATTGCAGAAGTCTCTTCTGTTTCTGTTGCCCAACCAACCTTGTACACCGCAAGATGTGCACGGGGAGCCACCCCTCTCGCTGTGCCTCTTGCATATCCAAAATGACTTACACCAAGTACATGGTTACCTACTGCTGTGGATGCCGTGTGCGTACCATGACCATCGAAATCTCTTGCAGAATCATAGTCAAGTTCCTTGTTTATACCTATATGTTTTACTCCTTTGCTGAAGGATCGAGCCCCAATGAGCTTCTTGTTGCAGTTTGAAGGGCTAAATGATGTGCCATTCTCACACTTTCCCTTCCATCTTTGTGGCACTGGTGACATACCCTCGTCGTGAAAACTCTCACTCTCCGGCCAAACTCCTTTATCTAAAATGCCCACAATCACATCTTCTCCATACGACGCAGCAGGCCATATGCCAGAGTGATGTTTTAGTCCGAGGAGCTTGGGTGTGTAAGTTGTCAATAGCTTGCCAAAGGAATCTGGGTATGTGACAATATGAGCGGAAGAGTTCTGAATCTCAGATAGCTGACTGGGTGTGAGCCTTGCACTAAACCCATGCATGACATGGTTGTATGAGTACAACAATAGTTCTTCCTCCTCAGCTGGAGATGATGACAATGATTTTAGAATGGATCGATGCCATGACTCATGTGTTAAGTGAGGTGTAGGCTTTTGACTATGGTCCATGTGAATGATGTATGTCTGGTATTCTTCTACTGCTGAAACGGCATTGTTCAATATTCCAAGTAGCAACAGCAGTAGCCAAGGTAGTGCACTCTGCAAAAATCAGATGAAGAGGCTCATTCTTATTGTTATGTTGAGGAAATGGGATTTGAAAATGATGAGAATTGGTGGGTTTATAATGCCTGATGTTCTAACAATGGTGAATTATTGAAATACTCAAAGTAAGCTAGTGACATTGCAGCAATCAATATATTTTTAATGGCAGCTTTCATTTGTTCATTCTCCAATATGATTAGGAATAGGCTAGTGACAATGTCAAGACAATGTGCTTTTAGCCGATGCCCGATGGTCATCCATAAGACCATAAGCCTACGTACACATTTTTATTATTATTATTTTTTTTTTCCCAATTGTTGAGTTTGTTAATTGTTAATTATAAATAATAAAATGGTATCTATGGTTTGTCCATGTAAAAATTAATAACAACTTATCAACTATGCAACTAGTAAAAATAATTGTAAAATATTTTGTCTCTAGCATTGCTAACCTACAATTTCCAATACCGATTGACTGTAACCACAAAGCTTCACTTTTTGAAAGGAAATATGCATGACTTGGCTCACGTATATTAGATATATGAACGCTAAAAATTGAGAGCATTTGAGTATTTGACCTCTAGACCTAAATCCCATAGAATGAAGCAGAATGCCACTAAATTTGATGACCATTATATTGATTAATTTATATTATTTTCATACGAAGGTTCAATGGCATTTTTCATTTTTTTTTTTTTTATGATATATATAGCTTTGCTACATGAAATTTTGCCTAACTCATTAATTCAATCAAATTTGAAATTGATATTCAACTAATGGTATGACGTTAATTATAAGATATTTTAAATTTATATATTACATCTCAAAAAAATTATTCCAATTTTTACATGATTCATAAATTTAATATAGACTCTTTGGTTGAGTTAAACTTTCAAATTGGCAAACCTCGTATGTGTGTGTTAAAGAGGAATTAGAATGAGAGGAAATTAAAGAGTGGATATATTGAAGAGAGAATAAGGAGGAAGGACTAGCACATTACCTGATACACGCCATGCTTGAACTCCATGGTATAAATGCCCCAAAGGCTATATCTCTTTTTTATTAATGTTTTCTCTCTTGGTTTTCTCATAGGGATTGTGCCAAGATTAAAGACAACCATGGTACATGGAACGTATTTAAATTGATAAAAGAAACAACTTCATTCATTTGATTTCTGTATTTAGTATTTGGACAGCTTATCAATTACTTGAATCTGTTTAGATAGGACATGAAATGGAGACTCCATTTCATGGTCTAGATTAAATATCTCAGATTTAACAATATACAGACTGCCACGTCATTTAAAATTTTAAATAATGAGACACTCTGTATACCGTTTGATTTGTGAAATAAAATCTAAACCATGAAATGAACAAATGAAGAGGATCCTATTCTGTTTAAGACAACCTCTTTATCGATTGGTGGTATAACATAACTATGGAGGTTTAGTTTTGGCCTATTTTAAAGTTATTCTGTTGTATTGCCACAACAGACTTTGAGAATTGTAATTAACTAACCTCTATTTGGGGTTTTGTTTAGTTTGGACTTGGGAGAGCTTCATATAAATCTTGTGCTTTGTAAAGTTGGTTAGTCCTTTTTTTTCCTTATATTTTCCGCTTTATATGTCATTAATTGACCTTTCGATTTCTTTTTTGTTCTAGTATTTAGCAATGGGTGCTTAATTATGGGTTTTAGGCCCACTGGGCATTTGGCCCTTGTTGCACTCCCCATTTCCCATTCAGTTGAGCGTGGATATATATATATATATATATATATATATGTGTGTTTTTGTGTTTTGTTAGTCTTTTGGATAATCCTCTATTTTTCTCTTGCCAAACCTTTTTGTTCCCCGAATTTGTAGTAATCAAGTCCCATGTGCGTGTATGCTATAAGTTCATTTTGGAAAAAATAATAAGAAATTATTTTTTGACTCATGTATAAAAATTACTACGTCTTATAATATTCCAAGAATCAATTCCGATAAATATTTTACGTCATTAAAAAGAGAGAAAATATAACTTTTTAAGATTAATATAATTAAAAATATAAACATCTTTCTTAAATGAATTGACAAATATTTAATTATTTCCACTAAATTAAGCACACATTTTTTTAAAAAGAAAAACAAATCTTGATTGAATGTGTTCTTAAATATGATTTTTTTTTTTTTTTCCTTTACCCCAAATATGTTTCTTAGGGAAAGAGAAAAAAAGAAGAAGAATCTAAATCTGATAATTAAAGAAAATATTCTTTTCATTTAGGAAAGATCAGGCCATTTCTTCTTTAAGATTGAATAAAACAAATCTCAAGGTGTATCTAGCTAGTGCCACATTGTTTGTAATTTTAAATGACATTGTATAATGCGCACTATTAAACACCAGAAATAAAATATTATCCGTATAAAAGGAAATGAGAAATGAGGTCAAATATCATTTAGAGTAGAAAATATTTCCTTAGTTTGAAAATTCGCCATAAATCTTAAAAATGTGAGGTTGAAATATGTGAATAAATCTACTTCTATGTTATATCTTATTGAAAATCATCTATGTAGGTTGAAATATGTGAATAAATCTACTTCTATGTTAAATTGTCATCTATGTACAAAAATAGATCTTCTAAAGATTACAGGGCAATCCATCATAAAATTTTTAAAATCATTACAATTTATTGTTAAATGAATGGTTTACAATTATATTTTAACTTCACTAACTTACATATATATAAAATTAGTGATAATTAGTGTTTAATTTTTATATTGATGATATGAAAAAAAATTAAACCATTAATTCAATTAACAATATTAATGGTTGATAAAATTTTGAGAAGTTTGTGGTGGACTTTTCCTAAGAAATGAAGTAAAAACATATCCAGAATAAATAAATTATTTCTAAGATTAGAAATACATATGTAAGGAAATGAATATATGCTTTTTCAGTAAAAAGTTATAATATGGCTGAAGAATTCTGTTTTACACATTACCATTTACATGTTGCTATTTCTATAAAGGAAAATTTTTTGAAGCTATATATACTGTAGTAGAGAAGGAGGCTCCAACATCCTCATCATACAAAGGATAAATGAAAAGGAACAACATGACTAGACCAAATGCATCTCATCCTCCACATGAGATTTGGCTTTTCTTACTTTGTTTCTCTCTTTGTCACTTTGCTCCATCAAATGCACAAGACCAAAATCAAACAGTTGGTTTTGGCTATGTCATTGGATCAGTTAACGTTGATCCCACTGGTAAGTCATTGACTGCAGCTCTAAGCCTCATCAACAGCTCCTCTGTCTTTGGACCTGATATTCAAAATCTCACTCTCACTGCCAGGTAAAGTTTATTATAAACTTCTATTGAAAGATTGCATTTTTTTTTTTTTTGAATCTATGAAGTTTTGTGGTTAAATGGCTAGATAAATTTGCAAAGACACTTGAAAAACCCAAAAGGGCAATGAATTGAAAGATATTGTAATACTTTAGTAATTATGTAAGCACCTTTGATTCTCTTGAAATAAGTTGCTATATCTTATATCCAAAAGGTACAAATTTGTATTGGGGGGAATTTAGGAGTTAGGACAAGTGACAACTTCTACTTCTGATTTTGATGTAATAATCTTGCTATTATGGATAATAATTAGTAAGATTGATAAAAAAAATAATAATAAAAAAAATTTATTTCAGTGGTAAATTTATACTTTTTTTCAAAATTAATACTTAGTTTATGAAAAAAACGAAAAATTGAATTTATGTGTCACATTAATGATTCTCACAAATACGAGATACATGAGAATTGACATATCCTAAGGTTATAATTGAATGTGGATGGTATTATAATTCACAAGAATTCAATAAAGGAATAGCCAAATTTTCTTAAATTCACTAGAATTAGCAAAAGTACCCTTTGATGTATTGCTTTTTTTTTTTAATTTTTTTACCATAGTTTATTTAATTTCTTCGTAAGCATTATGAAAGTCTTAACTTATGACTTGTTTGGCTTCCATGCAGCTTTCAAACAAAAGATAGATTGAGAATCAAAATAACAGATTCTAACAATCAAAGATGGGAGATCCCACAAAACATCATTCCCTTACCAACACCACCCTCAAACCAATCTCACAATTCACCTTTGGACCTTCCAAACCCACCCCAAAGCCTCAATATATCAGACCCCAACTCCGACCTCATCTTCACCCTCCACAACACCACTCCCTTCGGCTTCACTGTGACCCGCCGCTCCTCCGGCGATGTCCTCTTCGACACCTCACCCGATGCTTCCAACACAAGTACTTTCTTGGTCTTCAAGGAACAATACCTCCAACTCTCTTCTTCACTTCCACTAAACAGATCATCCTTGTATGGCCTAGGAGAGCACACAAAGAGCACTTTCAAGTTGATTCCTGGTCAGACTTTTACGATGTGGAATGCTGACATTCCTAGTGCAAGAGCCGATGTCAACCTCTACGGTTCCCACCCCTTTTACATTGATGTCAGGTCACCTACCGGCGATGGCAAGGTGACCGCGGGAACCACACATGGAGTTTTACTGCTAAACAGCAATGGCATGGATGTAACATATGGTGGTGATAGAATTACATACAATGTCATTGGTGGGGTTCTTGATTTGTTCATTTTTGCTGGTCCATTGCCTGAAACTGTAGTCCAGCAGTATACAGAGCTTATTGGACGGCCTGCACCAATGCCATATTGGTCATTTGGTAAGTTTCACAATTACACTTTAATGTGGATATATATCTATAAATTGTTGTCATTTGTATCCTGAGGTTTCGTGTTTGTTTTTTGTCACTCTTCTTTATCTTGATAGTAATTCTTAATTTATTCTCACCCATTTTATTTTATGTTAAGGTTTTCATCAATGTCGATACGGCTACAAGAACGTTACTGACCTAGAGGGTGTGGTTGCTGGCTATGCAAATGCTAGTATTCCTCTTGAAGTTATGTGGACAGACATAGATTACATGGATGGGTACAAACTTTTCACACTTGATCCTGTCAATTTTCCAGCTGACCAGTTGAAAACGTTTGTTGACACACTTCACCAAAAGGGTCAGAAATATGTGCTCATTGTAGATCCAGGTATGTGGTAGTAATTAAGCATAATCTTTCTTCATTTTCATTACCAAGAACTTCTACCCCTTATTGTTCTCTAGCTTACTTGGTGGTTCACTCATTAAGATATGGTTAAAATATACATTTCGCCCCTGATATTTTAGTTCCGGAAATTTGAAAAGTTTAATTTTTGTTTCTAAAATTTAAAGTTGACATTATCATCCTATTCTATTAGAAATATTTAAAATGTTGACGAAATATTTTGGAATAGTCGGTTAAAAATGTTCATGTTTCTAACGATACATTTTGAATCAACTGTATTTCGGAAGTACTTAATAATTACTTATCTTCATAGGTATTGGTGTAAATGATACATATGAAACCTACAAGAGAGGTTTGGAAGCCGATGTCTATATAAAACGTGACGGTTCACCATACTTGGGAAAAGTTTGGCCCGGGCCAGTCTACTTCCCTGATTTTCTAAATCCATCTACCCAAAATTTTTGGAGTAATGAGATCAAAATATTCCGAGATGTTATTCCTGTTGATGGTCTTTGGCTAGATATGAATGAGATAGCCAATTTTGATACTTCCCCTGCCACTCCAAATTCTACTCTTGATGACCCTCCTTACAGAATCAACAACTATGCAAGCAAGAGGCCCATTAATGGCAATACTGTTCCTCCAACAGCCTTACATTTTGGTAACATTACAGAGTATAATGTGCATAACCTGTTTGGACTCTTAGAAGCCAAAGCAACTAATGAGGCATTGGTCAATTTGACTGGTAAGAGGCCATTCATACTCTCTCGATCAACTTTTGTGAGTTCTGGAAAGTACACAGCACACTGGACTGGAGACAATGCTGCCAATTGGAATGATATGGCATACTCAATTCCTTCCATTTTAAATTCTGGAATTTTTGGAATTCCAATGGTTGGAGCAGATATATGTGGCTTTATTGGAAGTACAAATGAAGAGCTCTGCCAACGTTGGATTCAGGTAACATTTCTAGGCACTACTTTAAAGAATGAAAATCACTTACATAGTATTTGCAATCAAGATATATCTTAAAACCTTTTGCTATACAAAAGGAGTGTATCTTTCTTCTTCTAATACAATTTCACCATTGTCTCACTATATAGGAGATTGTACTAATTAGTTCTGTAAAATGTATGAAATTTAACATAAGTATCAATTCATTTTTGCTCTATTTTATCAAAACTAATTGAAAAACAAATTGTCCAAGTGCAGCTAGGAGCCTTTTACCCCTTTTCAAGAGATCATTCCGACAAGAACTCTAATCGTCAAGAGCTCTATCTTTGGGAATCAGTTGCTGCATCAGCAAGAAAGGTTCTTGGACTCCGATACCGTCTACTCCCTTACTTGTACACATTGATGTATGAGGCACACACAACCGGGACCCCGATTGCACGGCCTCTTTTCTTCTCATTCCCTGAAGATGTCAACACTTTTGGAGTCTACTCACAATTTCTGCTTGGAAAAGGTGTCTTGGTGTCACCTGTATTGAACCAAGGAGCAGTTTCTGTTGAAGCTTATTTCCCTGCAGGAAATTGGTTTGACCTCTTTAACTTCACAAACTCAGTGAGTGTAGTGGATTCAGGAAATAACATCACACTTGATGCACCACTTGATCATATAAACGTGCATGTTCGGGAAGGCAACATTTTGGCCTTGCAAGGAGAGGCTAATACAACCCAAGAAGCAAGGAAGACTGAATTCCAACTCTTGGTGGTGGCTAGCAATAGTGGAAATAGCACTGGAGAAGTTTTCTTGGATAATGGAGATGATGTGGAAATGGGAAATGAGGGAGGCAATTGGACTCTAGTGAGAATTCAATGGTGGAGTTGTTGGCAATAATGTATCAGTTAGTTCACAGGTTGTGAATGGAGAATTTGCTTTAAGCCAAAAGTGGATCATTAGCAAAGTGACTTTCATAGGGTTGCAGAAGCCTGGTAATGGTACCAATGGGCAATTTGGTACTGTAGAGATCTCATCACTGTCATTACCACTCGGACAAGAGTTTAAGCTGGAGAAGAGCATAAGTTGAGCTGAATTGTTGATACTTCTCTAGTTGTCAGAATATTTCCTTCCTGTAATCTTTGTTTGCCTTAAAGTAATTAATAAAATCAATTTTCCTATAAGGACAAAGCTATTGCGTGATTCTATAGTTTGGTGAGACTGTTCCTAAACTAATCGTTTAGTTTATGTTGATTTTATTTTTCATAATTATTTTCGGATTTAAGTTCTTATTTGAGTTATAAAGTTTGTGCATTCTTAAAATATTTCCAACATAGCCACTTGGGCATTCGTCCCAGTGGTAATCCCCCTCCCAAAAAACCCCAACCCTCTATGAGGACCCCTAAATATACGTGTGTGTGTGTGTGTGTGAGTTTAGAGTAGAATTTCTATCATATATCAAAAGAATATTATATTTCCAACATTTCGTATCCCTTTGCTTCTTTGAGCTCTTCCTCCTCACCATCATCATCACCCTCATCTTCTTCTTCTTTTGAGTCAAAAGCATCACCATCAAGTGAGACCATACTTTCATCTACCAATACTACTTCTTCATCAAAACCATTTGCTGTTGATCCCTCTAGAACACCCAACGCAAACATCAACTAAGCGCTCGCAAACCCGAATGGCAGCCCAGTTGTCCGGTTCGTTAGGAACGCCAAGTCCACCATTGAGAGGGTATGATTATTGAGTCACTATGCTTTTTAGGTTGAATTGAAACTTAATTGAAGAATGAAAGTTTTAGCTAAAAGGGTAAGTCTTTTGAGAATAAAAGCAAGGAAAGGTAATTGTTTCTTCGTACTTGAATTATTTGGATGATATTTTCAATGAGTGATATGTATAATTTTTGTGAATCTACGCTCTTCTAATCTGCAATTAGGAAAAGTTTTAGTCTTTCATGATAAGGTCTTAGAAAGCAATTTATGAAGAATGAGAAGTGACTGATTTTTATGAGATGTGTGAAAAAGAGAACTGTTTATAGTGTTGGGGTTTCGCATGTTAGCTGTTTGACAGGTTGCTGCTGATAAATAATCTAATATATGTAGTTTTAATGTCTAAAATTAAACAATAGCTTTGGGAAAGCCACATTAGTCGGCGTTTCGGCATGCCCTTCTTCTTTTTTTTTGAATAAAATAGTAGAAATTTTATTGAAGGAATTGGAAAAACATATAAAAAGCATTACAGGATATTAAGAATTTCTACTGGAAAATCTTCCAGCCAAACATTCGGAAAACCACTTTTAGCACCAAGTTGAGCAAGCAACTTTGCACCTTTGTTACAATCCTTATGAACCGCAGCCAAGGCACATGTACGAAACTTTTGCATTAAATCCCAAATATCCATGACCCACATATCTTGTATTGTGCTTCCACCTGGCCTACAAAATAGCTGATTGATGAAAGGAGATTGAGATCCTTCAAACACAATATCAAAAAAGCCCACGTCAAATGCGAAATTCAACGTGGCAATAGCACCAACAATCCACAGGAAAATATCTCTGCCTAAATTGAGTTTCTCACATGATGCGGCCAGCACAACACCTTCTACATCTCGAATTAAGATGCCCACCCAGCAGTGCAAATGTGATGAATCTACCACCACCTCCCAATTAACTTTGTAAACATTCCCATCAGGTGGTGACCATACTTTAGGAAGCTCTGGAGTGAGAATTGCAGACTTTGAGGGGAAAGAAACAGCCGAAGCTTCTCGAAAATCACAAATAAGTTTTGCAATTCTCTGCATTACATCTTTAGGATTACAGCTACATGCATCATGCACCAAGCGATTCCGTTGCATCCAAATGAAATAAGCAACACAGCAGAACAACTCCATATCCTCTGGATCAAGTCTTGATTGAGCATTATTGATGAAATCGCAAAAAGAATAAACAAAACGATCCCATTTTAATACCTTCAGCTTCGACTCAGCCCAAACATCATTGGCCATTGGGCATGACCACAAAGCATGCTCTATAGGTTCCATATCATAACAGCAGCAGGGGCAACAACCATCCTTTCGCATATGTCTTGGTGTAGCATTGCATTTGTTGGAAGAATTCCATTACATGCACGCCAAAGGAAAGACTTTACCTTCGGTGGAATGGACAAGGCCCACAAGAATTTCCAGAACTTCCTATCCCTTCTCACCTCAGAACATTCACCAGTCCTTGCTGCTGCACGATGTCAAAGTTGCAAATGATACACGCTTTTCACTGAAAAAAGTCCAAACTTGGTGTCATCCCAGAACAATCGATCCTTCCTCTTGTGAGGAGGCAATGGAATGGACACAATTGCATTAGCTTCCCACTCCGAGAATACCTCTCAAACTTTCTCAACATTCCACATGTTATTGTCATCAAAAATAAGAGTTGGATTGTATCCTCTGGGCCCAGAATTTATGGTACCGATCGGACCATAGAGGATTCTTTGTGAGGCAGCCAAGGATCATGCCAAATACGAACTGATCTCCCATTGCCTTTATGCCATCTCATCCCGAGCTATAACATCTCACCAGCCTTTGCAATACTTCTCCAAGTCATGCCCTTCTTGAATAACCTAACGTTTCGTAAATACGAATATCTTGACTAATCTCAAGGGAGATACTCAACACCCTATTAGCACGTGTACTATGATTAGCTCAAAGTTTTGCCTTGGATAGGTAGTCTTGAGAAGACTCGAACTAGTGACCATTAGGAGCACATCCAAGGCCAGACAAATTAAGCTACCCCTAGGGTTGATTATAAAGTTATTGTAATTTTAGTTGTATTAGTATATATTATTTGGAAAAATAAATTAGGGGGCTTGGCCCATGTTTGGTTGTTATCAAGAAATAGCATGCACCATTTTCGCTTAATATGTGATTAATTGACCTTTCTATTTCTTTTTTTGTTTTAGAATTAATCTATGGGTGTAATTAAACTGGGTTTTAGGCTCACTCGGCATTTGGCCCTTGGTGCACTCTCTATTTCCCATTCAGTTGAGTTGTGAGTTTAGTCCCCCTCCCCTCCTTTATTTATATATATATATATGTATATATATATTAGTCTTTTGGACATTCCTCTATTTTTCTCTTGCCAACCTTTTTGTTTCCCCAATTTGTAGTAATCAAGTCCTGCCTAATGCACGTGTATGCTATAAGTTCATTTTGGAAAAAATAATAAGAAATTATTTTTATGACTCATGTATAAAAATTACTATGTCTTATAATATTCGGGGAATCAATTCCAATTAATATTATACGTCGTTAAAAAGAGAGAAAATATAAATTTTTAAGATTAATATAATTAAAAATATGAACGTCTTTCTTAAATGAATTGACAAATATTCAATTATTTCCACTAAATTAAGCACACTTTTTTTAAAAAAAAAAAAAATCTTGATTGAATGTGTTCTTAAATATGATTTTTTTTTTTACCCAAATATGGTTCTTAGAGAAAGAGAAAAAAAAAAAAATCTAAATCTGATAAAGAAAATATTCTTTTCATTTTGGAAAGATCAGGCCATTTCTTCTTTAAGATTGAATAAAACAAATTTGAAGGTGTATCTAGCTAGTGCCACATCTATACTATAATGTAAAACTAAAGCTTTTTTTACTTTTAGTTGACCTTATAATATTACGACAAATAAGCTGGTCGTACAATTTTACACCTTATTATTTTAATATATATTTTTTAATTGAATTTAAATTTTATTCTATAATTAAACATTAGAATCTCATTATATTTTCTTTAATAAAGAATCTTGACACATTATATTTTCTTTAATAATAGAATCTTGATACATATATTTTCTTTAATAGAAATAATATATTGTTCCATATATATAAATACAATCATAATAAATGTCTAATACTATAATATATTTTATATTATAAACACAATAATAATAAATGTCTTTTAATAATTGTTAATTTTTATATTTAGACAAAATATAAAAGATAGAAAAAAATCTTATTTAGACCAATAATTCTTTAGAAATCATTTAAGTATTGTAATTTTTCTGTACATTATATAAAATGATGAGGTTTGCGTAGTATTCTAGTTTGTTCGTAATCTTAAAATGATTTCATTTGTATAATGCGCACTATTAAACCATTTAATCGCCGTATTTCCGGTTTGGAAAATATTATCCGTATAATCCTAAGTTAAATCTCTTAAAAATGGAGGTAAAGTCATATGATATTCCGTTCCGTTCAACCGGATATCATTAGAGTACGCAACCCCCCATTCCACCTCGGGTAAAATTTCGGGGTGTTTCGGTGTGTTTCGCCGTTTCGGTAAATTTCGTGTGTTTCGGCCGGTACATACATTTCGGCCGGAATTACTTTTTTGGGTTTTTTTTTTTCTCTGCTCTCCTTCTTCTCCGCCCCTTCTTCTTCTTCTTTCTTTTTTCCGCAGCCAGCTCTCTCTCTGTAACTTTTCTTTACTTTTTGTCTTTTGTCTTTTTGCCAAAAAGAAGAAGAAGGAATGGTTTTTGGTTCAAGTGCCGTGTCCCTCTTCCTTCTTTCTTTCTTTTTTCCTCCCAACTCTCTCTCTCTCTCTATACCTTTTCTTTATTTTTTTTTTTTTTTTTTTTTTGTCTTTTTGGTTCAAGTGCAGGCCTTCACGTGATGTTATTAGATATTTGTTTGAAATTTTTATTCCATTTGCACTTTGGCGTGTTATGCACTCTTTTTTTTTTTTTTTTTAAGTGATATTTCTTTAGGTTTTATTTTTATATTTCTATTATATTATTCAAATACAAGTGCATAATATTATTATTAGTATTAAGATTGATAT
This sequence comes from Fagus sylvatica, assembly GCA_907173295.1. Lineage (NCBI taxonomy): Eukaryota > Viridiplantae > Streptophyta > Magnoliopsida > Fagales > Fagaceae > Fagus > Fagus sylvatica. The sequence goes on from OU015762.1 coordinate 5,354,659, forward strand.
GTGCTTATAATTTGAAAGATTCTTAACAAATTATAGATTTTGATGAATAAACATATAAATAAGTAAATATATATATATATATATATATATAGCGGTAAACCCGAAACGAAACGCCGGTATTGACCAGTACCGAAATATACCATTCCAATGACCAAACCGAAACGGACACTGAAACGGAATATACAACTATGGTTGAAATATGTGAATAATTCTACTTCTATGTTATTGTCATCTATGTACAAAAATAGATCTTCTAAAGATTATAGGGCAATCCATCATAAATTTTTTAAAATCATTACAATTAATTTATTGTTAAATTAATGGTTTACAATTATATTTTAACTTCACTAACTTACATATATAAAAAATTAGTGATAATTAGTGTTTAATTTTTATATTGATGATATGACAAAAAATTAAACCATTAATTCAATTAACAAGATTAATGGTTGATAAAATTTTGAGAAGTTTGTGGTGGACTTTTCCTATGAAATGAAGTAAAAACTTATCCAGAATAAATAAATTATTTCTAAGATTAGAAATACATATGTAAGGAAATGAATATATGCTTTTCAGTAAAAAGTTATAATATGGGTGAAGAATTCTGTTTTACACATTACCATTTACATGTTGCTATTTCTATAAAGGAAATTTTTTTGAAGCTATATATACTGTAGTAGAGAAGGAGGCTGCAACATCCTCATCATACAAAGGATAAATGAAAAGGAACAACATGACTAGACCAAATGCATCTCATCCTCCACACGAGATTTGGCTTTTCTTACTTTGTTTCTTTCTTTGTCACTTTGCTCCATCAAATGCACAAGATCAAAATCAAACAGTTGGTTTTGGCTATGTCATTGGATCAGTTAACGTTGATCCCACTGGTAAGTCATTGACTGCAGCTCTAAGCCTCATCAACAGCTCCTCCGTCTTTGGACCTGATATTCAAAATCTCACCCTCACTGCCAGGTAAAGTTTATTATAAACTTCTATTGAAAAGATTGCATTTTTTTTTTTTTTTGAATCTATGAAGTTTTGTGGTTAAATGGCTAGATAAATTTGCAAAGACACTTGAGAAACACAAAAGGACAATGAATAGAAAGATATTGTAATACTTTAGTAATTATGTAAGCACCTTTGATTCTCTTGAAATAAGTTGCTATATCTTATATCCAAAAGGTACAAATTTGTATTGGGGGGAATTTAGGAGTTAGGACAAGTGACAACTTCTACTTCTGATTTTGATGTAATAATCTTACTATTATGGATAATAACTAGTAAGATTGATAAAAAAAATAATAATAAAAATTTGAGTGGTAAATACTTATACTTTTTTTTCAAAATTAATACTTAGTTTATGAAAAAAACGAAAAATTGAATTTATGTGTCACATTAATGATTCTCACAAATACGAGATACATGAGAATTGACATATCCTAAGGTTATAATTGAATGTGGATGGTATTATAATTCTCAAGAATTCAATAAAGGAATAGCCAAATTTTCTTAAATTCACTAGAATTAGCAAAAGTACCCTTTGATGTATTGCTTTTTTTTTTTTTTTTTACCATAGTTTATTTAATTTCTTCCTAAGCATTATGAAAGTCTTAACTTATGACTTGTTTGGCTTCCATGCAGCTTTCAAACAAAAGATAGATTGAGAATCAAAATAACAGATTCTAACAATCAAAGATGGGAGATCCCACAAAACATCATTCCCTTACCAACACCACCCTCAAACCAATCTCACAATTCACCTTTGGACCTTCCAAACCCACCCCAAAGCCTCAATATATCAGACCCCAACTCCGACCTCATCTTCACCCTCCACAACACCACTCCCTTCGGCTTCACTGTGACCCGCCGCTCCTCCGGCGATGTCCTCTTCGACACCTCACCCGATGCTTCCAACACAAGTACTTTCTTGGTCTTCAAGGAACAATACCTCCAACTTTCTTCCTCACTTCCACTAAATAGGTCATCCTTGTATGGCCTAGGAGAGCACACAAAGAGCACTTTCAAGTTGATTCCTGGTCAGACTTTTACGATGTGGAATGCTGACCCTAGTGCAAGAGCCGATTCAACCTTACGGTTCCCACCCCTTGATGTTAGGTCACCTACCGGCGATGGCAAGGTGACCGCGGGAACCACACATGGAGTTTTACTGCTAAACAGCAATGGCATGGATGTAACATATGGTGGTGATAGAATTACATACAATGTCATTGGTGGTGTAACAACCCAAGGAAAGCACTAGCCACATCTACACTTATACCCCAAAAGGACTAGTCAAGTTACAATTGAGACTCCTTGCAATTGTTAATAAAGCCCAGTTCGACCCAATAATTATCCAATGTGGGACTCAGCAAACACACACACTTATCAGAATTTGGGGCATCACAATCTCCCCCACTTAAATCTCTAACGTCCTCGTTAGGGTCTATATATTCGAGCCTACACGGAATTACTGAGTTGGCTCTGATACCATTTGTAACAACCCAAGGAAAGCGCTAGCCACATTTGCGCTTATACCTCAAAAGGACTAGTCAAGTTACAATTGAGGCTCCTTGCAATTGTTAATAAAGCCCAGTTCGACCCAATAATTGCCCAATGTGGGACTTAGCAAACACACACACTTATCAGAATTTGGGGCATCACAGGTGGGGTTCTTGATTTGTTCATTTTTGCTGGTCCATTGCCTGAAACTGTAGTCCAGCAGTATACAGAGCTTATCGGACGGCCTGCACCAATGCCATATTGGTCATTTGGTAAATTTCACAATTACATTTTAATGTGGATATATATCTATAAATTGTGGACATTTGTATACTGAGGTTTCTTGTTTCTTATTTGTAACTCTTCTTTATCTTGATAGTAATTCTTAATTTATTCTCACCCATTTTATATTATGTTAAGGTTTTCATCAATGTCGATACGGCTACAAGAACGTTGCTGACCTAGAGGGTGTGGTTGCTGGCTATGCAAATGCTAGTATTCCTCTTGAAGTTATGTGGACAGACATAGATTACATGGATGGGTACAAACTTTTCACACTTGATCCTGTCAACTTTCCAGCTGACCAGATGAAAACTTTTGTTGACACACTTCACCAAAAGGGTCAGAAATATGTGCTCATTGTAGATCCAGGTATGTGGTAGTAATTAAGCATAATCTTTCCTTTAATCACCAAGAACTTCTACCCCTTATTGTTCTCTGAATATTCAGTTAAAAATGTGCATGTTTCTAACGGTAATTTTTTAATTAATTTTATTTCGGATGTAGCTAATAATTACTTATCTTTCAAAGGAATTGGTGTAAATGATACATTTTTAATCAACTGTATTTCGGAAGAACTTAATAATTACTTATCTTCATAGGCATTGGTGTAAATGATACGTATGAAACCTAGAAAAGAGGTTTGGAAGCTGATGTTTATATAAAACGTGACGGTTCACCATACTTAGGAAAAGTTTGGCCCGGGCCAGTCTACTTCCCTGATTTTCTAAATCCATCTACCCAAAATTTTTGGAGTAATGAGATCAAAATATTCCGAGATATTATTCCTGTTGATGGTCTTTGGCTTGATATGAATGAGATAGCCAATTTTGATACTTCCCCTGCCACTCCAAATTCTACTCTTGATGACCCTCACAGAATCAACAACTATGCAAGCAAGAGGCCCATCAATGGCAATACTGTTCCTCCAACAGCCTTACATTTTGGTAACATTACAGAGTATAATGTGCATAACATTTTTGGACTCTTAGAAGCCAAAGCAACTAATGAGGCATTGGTCAATTTGACTGGTAAGAGGCCATTCATACTCTCTCGATCAACTTTTGTGAGTTCTGGAAAGTACACAGCACACTGGACTGGAGACAATGCTGCCAATTGGAATGATATGGCATACTCAATTCCTTCCATTTTAAATTCTGGAATTTTTGGAATTCCAATGGTTGGAGCAGATATATGTGGCTTTATTGGAAGTACAAATGAAGAGCTCTGCCAACGTTGGATTCAGGTAACATTTCTAGGCACTACTTTAAAGAATGAAAATCACTTACATAGTATTTGCAATCAAGATATATCTTAAAACCTTTTGCTATACTAAAAGGAGTGTATCTTTCTTCTTCTAATACAATTTCACCATTGTCTCACTATATAGGAGATTGTACTAATTAGTTCTGTAAAATGTATGAAATTTAACATAAGTATCAATTCATTTTTGCTCTATTTTATCAAAACTAATTGAAAAACAAATTGTCCAAGTGCAGCTAGGAGCCTTTTACCCCTTTTCAAGAGATCATTCCGACAAGAACTCTAATCGTCAGGAGCTCTATCTTTGGGAATCGGTTGCTGCATCAGCCAGAAAGGTGCTTGGACTCCGATACCGTCTATTCCCTTACTTGTACACATTGATGTATGAGGCACGGGACCCCGATTGCACGGCCTCTTTTCTTCTCATTCCCTGAAGATGTCAACACTTTTGGAGTCTACTCACAATTTCTGCTTGGAAAAGGTGTCTTGGTGTCACCTGTATTGAACCAAGGAGCAGTTTCTGTTGAAGCTTATTTCCCTGCAGGGAATTGGTTTGACCTCTTTAACTTAACAAACTCAGTAAGTGTAGTGGATTCAGGAAAGAACATCACACTTGATGCACCACTTGATCATATAAACGTGCATGGGAGAGGCTAATACAACCCAAGAAGCAAGGAAGACTGAATTCCAACTCTTGGTTGTGGCTAGCAATAGTGGAAATAGCACTGGAGAAGTTTTCTTGGATAATGGAGATGATGTGGAAATGGGAAATGAGGGAGGCAATTGGACTCTAGTGAGATTCAATGGTGGAGTTGTTGGCAATAATGTATCAGTTAGTTCACAGGTTGTGAATGGAGAATTTGCTTTAAGCCAAAAGTGGATCATTAGCAAAGTGACTTTCATAGGGTTGCAGAAGCCTGGTAATGGAACCAATGTGCAATTTGGTACTGTAGAGATCTCATCACTGTCATTACCACTCGGACAAGAGTTTAAGCTGGAGAAGAGTATAAGTTGAGCTGAATTGTTGATACTTCTCTAGTTGTCAAAATATTGCCTTCATGTAATCATTGTTTGCCTAAAAGTAATTAATAAAATCATTTTTTCTATAATCATCTATGTCTTCCATAAATTGATAAACCAATAAACTACTACATTTTATTTTATTTATTTATTTTTTTAACATACTTTCATTAGTTCACATCCCCTATGCTACATACTACTATATGTTTATATAAGCTTTTCTTGGCTCTATTCGTATCCTACTTCTAGACATAGGAAAAAAAAAAAAAGTACATGATGGAAATACTTGCAAATATATAATTACAACAAATTTCATGTTTTATGAGGAAACGGTTATATGTTATTTTTAAATTCAATGCAAATGTGGGCTTTCTCATTGGAAACAAAATTCTTGACATGTTAAATCTAAGAAATAGCACAATGAACATAAAAATATCTATGCAATATATAATAGTTGGGTTTTTGCAATCAATTTTGTTAATATCTTATTGTGTTATCTCAGTCAATTTTTTTTCTAAACCCTTCCCTCATTGTGCCCTGTTAGCCATCTTTTTCCAATCCAATCCCTCTCTTTTTTTTTTTTTTTTGGTTCCTCACCTACCATTACTGTTCTTGCAACCATTCTCCTCCTTTTTTGACTCTTCTCCTCCTCATTATTCCACATCTTAATATTACAATTCTTTCAATCATTCCTCTCCTTTTTGACTCTTTTTCTCCCCCCCTTTTTTTTTTCTCTATAAATTTGCTATTACTTCTTCTATATATCTATATCTTCCATTCAGTCCATATTCTGCCTATAAAAAAACATGATTACTCTTCGTCTTTCTTTTAATCTTATTTCTTACAACTTTGCTATTAATTTATGAGTTTTTGTATTTTTGATACCTCTATTTTAGGTTGATGCATTTTGGTATCTTAGGGTGGGTTTGGATTAGCTGTTTGAAAAAGTGCGTTTTTTAAAAAGTGCGGTTTTAAAATCACGATTTTGAAAACACGATTTTGAAAATCACAATTAAGCGTTTGGCAAAACTAATGAAAAAGTGTTGTTTCTATTAATTGAGCATTTGGTTAATTTTAATCTAAAACTGCTGTTTCAGGTATAAATGACTAAAAAGGACTTGACTATACTGTTAAGTTATAGTATAATTTTTCAAATGCTTACAAATTGTAACAATAATAACAAATTGTACAAATAGCATCTAAGAAAATACGTGTATCATGTGCTGCACCTTCCCATCCAGTCATAACAAATGTAAAAAATAAATCAAAATTACATAACATATGTAAAAAGTAAATCAAATTACTTAAGAGTCCCTTCTACTTACACGTAAATAGTACAACTAATCTGATATAATTATAGCACTTCACATCAATTCTCCAATAAAGAGAAGATAACTTTAAATTGGTGGATGAGGATTATTGGAGATAAAGACAAAAGGCTGAAATAGTTTTACTTGAATCCACTTGTTAAAAAGTCTTCCAGAGTCCAAAAGTTTCCCACCCCCCTCCACCTACCTTAAACGTTTTACTTGAATCCACAATAATTTCTCCCTACTTTTTTTTTATAAACATGTTTTCTCCTAACTAAGCTCCAGAGTCTTCTCAAGTTCTCCCACTCCAGATCCAGTTCTCCTACTCCAAGAATTTTGTAATTTTTGTAATCTCACGCTTCCCTACAAGCCCGAGCACATCACATGTCAATTCAGTTTAGTAATATAGACAAAAAAATTGCAACCAGACAGCATTTAGTGTTGTTGTATTTCTTAATTCCTCATCAGATTTTGTTTCTTCCACCTCTTAAGGCTTCGCCTATATAAAAATTATTCTAAAAATTACTTATTCTTCCCTACAAAAAAAGTTACTTATTTTAGGTTGATGCATTTGGGTGTCTTAGTCTTGTGTTGCTGGTCCCATTGTGAAACTCACGCTTCCCTACAAGCCCGAGCACATCACATGTCAATTCCAAAAGCAACCAGACAGCATTATTGTCAGATTCTATCATTAATTTGTGCTCCTATGTATTTGTGGAATCATCTTCTCTTCTCCAATCCAACTTGTGGCCCAAAACTCCCACGCGTCCTACTCGCGCGTGGCTCTCCCACTTCCTTTGTCAAATTACTGTTATTACCCGCCAATAATCTAGCGGTAAAAGAAAAGAAAGAAAAAACATGCATAGCTTCCCAACCAGTCAACCACTCCAAAATATCTCTCTTTCTCTCACACACTCTCTCTGCAATGGCTCTCTTTGCTTCTATCTCCACTCCACCACTCTCCATCTCCGTCTCGATCCGCCCTTTAAACAATCGCGGCCGCTTTTCGTATCCCTTTGCTTCTTTGAGCTCTTCCTCCTCACCATCATCATCATCATCATCATCACCCTCATCTTCTTCTTCTTCTGAATCAAAAGCATCACCATCAAGTGAGACCATACTTTCATCTACTACCACTACTACTTCTTCATCAAAACCATTTGCTGTTGATCCCTCTAGATCAACACCCAACTCGAACCTTAACTACGCGCTCGCAAACCCGAATGGCAGCAGCCCGGTCGTCCGGTTCGTTAGGAACGCCGAGTCCACAATTGAGAGGGTATGTTGTTGAGTCATTATATATGCTTTTTATGTTGATTTGAAACTTAATTGAAGAATGAAAGTTTTAGCTAAAAGGGTAAGTCTTTTGAGAATAAAAGCAAGAAAAGGTAATTGTTTCTTTGTAGTTGAATTATTTGAATAATGTTTTCAATGAGTGATATGTATAATTTTTGTGAATTTACGCTCTTGTAATCTGCAATTAGGAAAAGTTTTAGTCTTTTCATGATTGCAAGTTAAAAACCCATGAAGCCAGTATAAGGTCTTAGAAAGCCAGTTATGAAGAATGAGAAGTGACTGAATTTTATGAGATGTGTGAAAAAGAGAACTGTTTATATTGTTGGGGTTTCGCATGTTAGTTGTTTGAAAGATTGCTGCTGATAAATAATTTAATTTACGTAGTTTTATTGTCTAAAATTACACAATAGTTTTGGCAAAGCCAGGGAACAGTCCCAATCAGTCAGTGTTTCGGCATCCCCTTCTTGAATAGCCTGAGATTATAATGTTATTGTAATTATAGTTGTATTGGAATATACTATTTGGAAAAAATAAAGTAGAGGGCTTGGCCCATGTATGTGTGTTATCAAGAAATAGCATGCACCATTGTCCTCTACCTGTGGTAAGTTCTCTGAAGATAAGTCTTTATGCTAGTGCATGACTTAAGACCCTAATCAGAAATTTAGTCATCCATCATTTGATCATTGTAATGTTAGGATTTGATCCTGCTCCCTGATATGGTCCTTCATTATGTGAATTTGATCCATCTGATGAAATATTAGGATTGCTATATTGAGGCTTAATGTATAATTTTGATATATGGCTTCAGATTTTGCAATCCATAAAAAGAAAAATTATCATAATACATTCAACAGCTCAAAATTTAGAATATGTGTCTATTCTTTCTTATATATGATAATGCTCTAGGGAGAAATTTTGCTCCTTTAAGTTATAATTTGTACAACTACACGCTATTCAAAACTTTGTTTCCCTCTTCTTTTGCTTTGGTCCGGTTTTGATAAGGTTTCCATGTCAAGCTAGTGAATTTCTTCTGTATCTGTTCAGATGTTTTTATTTTAATCTTCTAAAATCATTTCTTGCCTTTCCACTATTGAGCAGACAATTTTTGACTTCCGCTTCTTGGCACTTCTGGCTGTTGGAGGCTCATTAGCTGGTTCGCTGTTGTGCTTTCTCAATGTAATTTCCTTAACCCTAATTGTCCCAAATAAATTACATGACAACCATTATGTCTTATCAGTAATTTGTGTAAATTTATTTGCTCTTGAGCTTCTGTTATATGATGATGATGGTGTTAGAGGTTCTGATGTACTTCTTTTTGTCAGTAAATCAAATTTAAATGACAATATTTCTGTAACACCTTTGTACATCTCTTAAACAATCCTCATAGTCTTAATTGAAGGTTCTTGAGGACCAAACACAATGACATATCAGATATCTTATGCCTTCAAAGTAACCAGCAGAAGAAAAAGCAATTCTATTGATTTTTAGACATGAATAATCAAAACATGGGAATGATACCACTATTATTCAGCATTCTTGGAATCAGTAGTAGTAAGCAAAGGCACATAAGATTTTTCCATAATGGCCCCTTAAACCTCCATCGAACACTCTGTCATTTATCAAGGACCTTCAGTGGTGTTTAAGAGCCACATCCCTGGGGAGGAGCACCCATCAACAGACACTCTTAGCTGAGAACTGATGTAGTGGTGTTCAAACTAAAGTGCATAACACATGTTGGTGAACAAAATCTCATACTTTCTATTGATTTTTTGTTAAGATCTTACTTGTGCTCAGGTTCTCAAGATGTATGGTGACAAAGGGGCAAGGAGTGGTCTCTTGAGGTTCAGAAACCACCTTGTTCTTTAGATTTTTAATTAGATAGCATACATATATATGATATGAGCTGTGTTCATAATTAGTGCCAATGCTCCTTCTTTTACACTTAATGCATCACTGAAATTTACATGATATGATGTTATTGTATCATACCATTGAAGTAAATTATGTATTGTTTGTACATATCTGATAACTTTGGATCTTTTTAGGGTTGTGTTTATATTGGAGAGGCATATAAAGTTTACTGGTCAAGCTGCGTCAAAGGGATTCATACAGGACAGATGGTTCTACGACTAGTTGAAGCTATCGGTTAGATTGAATTTTTATATTCTTGGAAGTATATTCTCCAATTATTCAGTTTGTTTCTTGAAAAGCATGATGTTGTGTGGCTTCTAAAATTGACTAAAGTAATGTTTTCTTTCCGCGGAAGAACTCCTTTCCACCCACTTACATTTTGGGCACAAGCGTTGATTACTCATCTATAATTAGCAGTGTAGCTTTCTGTTGGCAACAAAATAATGTGAGAAATCCCAACTGATGCAGATGTTTATCTTGCTGGGACTGTAATGTTAATATTTGGTATGGGCTTGCATGGATTATTTATCAGCAATGAGCCTCCTGATGTGCCTGCCTCTGTTGATCGTTCCCTTAAAAACTCTTCTTTGTTTGGAATGTTTGCTCTCAAGGTAATCCTAATTCCCTTTGAACAAAAGCTACTCTATTTGCAATTCTCTTGCCAAGATATTTTCAGCACTTGCATGCGTCAGATGTCCCAGTAAATCCATCCTACATTTTTTCTCAGTTAACTTAATTGAGCACTATTCTGTTTATTTTGTTGATTATCTGATACTTCTAATTAGTTAGCCTGCTACATCATTAGACTCAATGAGACTGGTAACCATGTTAGTGATATAAAAGTTGTCTCTCCTTCCAATTCACCAATACCCTTACTTTTCAACTTTTAATGTCAATGGTAGAATATTAAATCTGACTAGACTCAATTGCATTGTGCCTCATCACGTATGATTAGAACCCATGGAAGATGATAGACTTAGTTTTGTTAACTGATCACTTTCCAAAACATTTACAATGAACTGTAGAACTTGTGTTCATATGCTTACTGGCATGCTTTTCTCTACTCTCCTCCAAGGAGCACATATTGCTGGATTGTTCATAAGCCTTTACCTAGATGCGCTTTTGTCCCCCACCCCCCTCCTGCCGACATTTTATAATCCTTCTCTTCTTCCTATTTGAGTTCACCAAGATAATCAAATTCTTCTTATCGTTTTGTAGGAGAGGCCTAAATGGATGAAAATTAGCTCACTCGATGAATTAAAGACAAAAGTGGGACACGTTATTGTCATGATTCTTTTAGTTAAGATGTTTGAAAGGAGCAAGATGGTAACAATCTCGACTGGTTTGGATCTATTAAGTTATTCTGTATGTATTTTCTTATCATCTGCTTCTTTGTACATCCTTCATAATCTGCACAGATCTGATTAGGGATTTCAGATATTTAATAGAAGAAAAATGTAATATTAGTTTTATGCCTTGGAGCGGATGTTCTTGTTCCAAAAGCTCGCTTGTAAATTTTTGGAAGCATCTTCCTGATGATAAATAATAATAATAAAAAAAATAAAAAATAAAAATCAGGGCATGCTTGGAATTCTTGCAATATTTGGAAGTATAATCACATTGTGGATGCTTCTGCAAAGTGCAATAGAACATAGCTTCCATCTAACAAATTATAGTAAATAGCAAAAATGATTTCAACGGAAACTTAATATTGATTTCATACAATCAAGAATCAACCTAGAAAAATGGCCCTCTTTTCTTTATTGACCTTATATTGGATGGATATGTAGCATGAAATGCTTTGTGGAACGCAAATGATTTATCACATTCCACAGGGCATCCAAAAGCAGACTTGCACTCTCCTGCAATTAACTACATAATTTTTTGCCTGTTTGTGGTTATTGATGGGTGGGACAGGGTTGGGACAGGTAGTGTTTGTGGGAATCAGATTTCCCAAGTAAAAAAAAAAAACTTCATTTTTTCTTCTTATTCTTGGTAACTGAACTAAACTCGAGTGTAGGATTCTTTCATATTTTAGTTTTTTCATAAATGCAAATTGTATTCAACCAAACAACGGCAAAGAGTACAAACTGCACAGCAGACATGAAGAGAATGAAACTACACCAGCATAACTAGCAGTAAGCTAACAACAAGAAAAGAAACCAACAAAGCTAGCTACATTGGCTCCTATTGACGAAAACAGAACCGGGTATGCTAAGGTTGCTACAGAGTCCCCAAGTTTGTGTAGAGGCCTTCAAATTCCTGCAAGATGAGATTCTATCTCTGATCACTTCCTTTACATGTTGAACAATAGATTTCTTCCTATTGATGCTAGCAGAGCAACACTAATTCCTTTTCTAATCATATGATGGGAAGCGTGTGCACATGTGCAGAGACAGTTTCAACATAATAGTCATACCAGCTAATGGTTTAGTTCAAACTTCAATGTTCAATTCTTGTGATGAAAAGGACAAGATTCAAGAATCCTGCAAGCATACATACACAAAGAAAAGTAGGCATTTTCATGGTGGCAATTGTATAAGGTCTATTTTTGGCATTGCATGGAAATTGATTAGCATTTAAAAGGTCCTTGGTACAATTACATCCAAGAAGGAACGCTAATGAAATTTGACAAAAAAGAATTGCGTCTGCCGGGAGTCGAACCCGGGTCTATTGCTTGGAAGGCAATTATCCTAACCGTTGGACTACAAACGCTTGGTGGGTGTAGAATCTTGATGATCTTATTTATACATTTGATAGTTCAAATGAAGGTTAACTTCCCATATTTTATGACCATTCCTACGGTATCAAATAACGGTAACTTTCTTTTCTTTATTTATTACCTTTTCTGAGATCAATTTCATTATTGCTGTTATTGCAACCAAGCTTTACGTTTACATGACACCCCAAGATGAAACTTACCGCTAGGTTAGAAGGTCTATACGTACAACTTAAAAGATTAAATTGCTCAATAAGTCTTGATGCACAACAAATTTCATAAAATATTTCAAGAGGTATCAAGTTATAAATGTTGGAAATTGTTATGCCTTTAGCATTATTCTCCAATGTATACATTCTGACACTGAACAAAGACAATCCTAAGATAAATCCTAAACTAACTAATAAATAATCATTGACATTTTTATCAAAAAAGTACTGCAAGTAACATTCCAATTCTAGCTGTTGGCATGATTCATCTCCCAGTGAGTTCTGTAAATTGATCAAGTTGCCTTCCACTGGAAATGTTTTCCGTGTCATCTTTGAATGAAGGAGGCATGGCTGGCCACATAAAAGCTGGTCTTTCAGTAGGCACAAGTGGTGGTGGTACTTCCCCTTTGAGTACCTGCAAAACTGTTCTCATAGAGGGTCTCTGGTGTGGATTTGGATGGCAACAAGCCAATGCCAAAATAAGCATTATGCTCAGCATTTCTTCCTCCTCATCAAATTCCTTCTTCAATCTTGAATCAACAGCATTAAGGATCCTTCCTTGCCTGTAAAGATCCCATAGCCAATACAAACTGTTGTTGTTGTTGTTGTAATCACTCTCTTCTTCAATCTGATTTCCAGGCTTCCTTCCACTTACAACTTCCAATACAAGAACACCAAATGCATAGACATCTGTTTCGACAGTTGCTCTACCGGTAAGAAAAGTTTCTGGAGCCATATAGCCCGGTGTTCCTGCAATCACTTTCGTTGTGTGGTGAGTATTTTCGCTTTGTTGAATGGTACGAGCTAGTCCAAAGTCTCCTAGCTTTGCATTGAACCCTGAGTCCAACATTATGTTGCTGGATTTAATGTCTCGATGAAGCACCCTCTTTTCACACCCATTATGAAGATAATCCAATGCCTGAGCCACCCCATAAATTATGGCATGCCTTCTTTCCCAACTCAGTGTTGGTAATTCCTCCTTGCCAAATATAAACCTGTCTAGGCTACAATTAGACATGAACTCGTACACAAGAAGTAGCTCACGCCTTTCGTAGCACCATCCGATCAATCTCACTAGATTCTTGTGATGTAAGCTCCCGATTGTTGTGACTTCTGCTATGAATTCTTGTTTGCCTTGGTGTGAATCCTTCGAGATTCTCTTGACAGCTACCTCCTTATATTTAGCCAAGACTCCCTTATAGACCGTTCCAAAGCCGCCTTTTCCAAGCTTGTTTTTGGGGTTGAAATTGCCTGTTGCTTTTCTCAGCTCTTTAAATTTGAATTTTGTTGGAGCCATAGAGGACCCTTGAATCTGGTCTTCAATTCTTGGATATTCATCATCTGGTTTCTCTCTGTTTTTCCTCTTCAAATACAAGTAAATCGCAATTGCGCTTAACACAATAAGCACTGTTGGAACTGTGATCCACAACCACAACATCTCTAAATCCTCATCAGAAATATCTGAACCATTGAATTCCCATGATCTTACGCAATTTGTTTGAGTGTGGTTGCTGCCTGTTGAAGCTGAGAATCCCACAAAAACCACCTCCGGAAGATAGCTAGAGAGCTCAAGAGGCAGAGAAAGTACTTCCACATCTTCTACTCCGATAGTCATGTCCTTCATGATCATGGAAGCAGACACATTCATCTTTTTGCCATCATACTGAACCCTTACCTTTATTGCATCATAACCAGTTGCAGTGAGATTGATCCCATAGGTGGTCAAAGATTCCTGTTGGATTGAGTTGATGCTATTTACATCCAAGCCAACATGGTTATCATCCAGATCTTCTTGGTTGCTCTTTCTTGTATCGAATTCTACTGCCACTATATTAGCTTGAGTGGAGGTTCCATTGGTGATTGAATTTACAATCCCAAGCCATTCTCCATCACTGTTCTGTGGAAGACTGGCGTTTGCAGCTAATATAAAGGCCATGCCTTCGCCTACAGGTGATGTTGGCGGATTGATTTTGAGAAGAAAGGTGGTATCGAAAGAGGCTGTGATGTTTTTCTTCTTGCTCCACAATCTGAATGGCTTATTGTAAATGACCCGTCCGGATTTATTTTCATGTTCACCTCCGACAACAGCTTCTGTAATTTGGATTGCTTCCGGTAAAGAAAGTGCATTTTCCAATTTTAGTTGAGGAGGATCTGTTTGTGTGAGGGGTGAAAAATTAAAATTATAGCACCCTACTTGAGTAAGAGCTCCACTCAAGAGGAATGCTAGAAAAAGGGACTTAACTACCTGTGAAAACCACATTCTATGAATGGTCTTAATTGGTAGCAGGATTTCAAAGAATGAAGGAAAAGTTTCAGATTTTGTGGAACACAATATTGCATATAAAGGATTTTGAGTATCAGACTTTTAAAAGAGAGAAATTTCCATGTACTAGTCTTTTATGTTGTCTGCTAGAATATCATGACTATTCAATTTAGCAAAAAAAAAAAAAAATCATGACTATTCAAATGACATAATATCATGGAAGTGGACATATATGGAGTGTTGACATGGTCTTTTCTTCTTTTGATGGGATGTTTTTTTTTTTTTTTAAGATGATAATCATTCAGTGCTTTCGAAACAATGCTCTCAAGTCATGCTAGAAATGCTAAATAAAAATCTTCTATCGTACTTTTTGTGTTTCACTTTATTCTCTATCAATTAAAATTTATCACGTGTTTTATTTTTCTTTTCCTTATAAAATAACTAAGATTTAAAATGGAAAGAAAAATTAAACAAAATACGTGGTATATTGCAACTGGTGAAGTATAAAATGAAATACAAAAAATGTGATAGAAAATATTTATTTAGGAATACTACAAACTATTCGAGATAATGGAAATGTCAATGTTGGCAGCTAGATGAAATGATCCTTGCTAATCAAGATAATGAAATGGTCAATGTTTGTTTTTCAAATGTTGCAGGTGACTCCTTTTCAAGAATTAAATTGGCCCAAAGAAAAATTTGAAGTTGAGACTTTCAAATGTTGTTGGTGACTCCTTTTCAAGAATTAAATTGGCCCAAAGAAAAATTTGAAGTTGAGGCTTTCAAATGTTGCTGGTGACTCCTTTTCAAGAATTAAATTGGTCCAAAGAAAAAAGAAAAGAAATATCCGACTAACTCACCTATGGCCCCTCCCTAAAAAAAAAAAATCTTTTTAGTTAATAAATACTTAAACCTAAGTAAATTGAAAGTGTCCATTATCTAACAAAGTATTCATAACTCGTCATGACCAATAGTATGGTAGTATCTCGAGGTTATCAATGCTACGTATTGGTTGGGCAACGGCTTTCGCCATGTCCCTCTAGGCATGCTCTCTCTCAAAGTTATATTTTTCTCTCATTGTCATAGTCATCAATTCATAATTTTGTTTTGGTCTCTAAGTTGATTTTTTTTTCTTTTTTTTTAATTTGGGTTTGGAATTAGGTACCACATAGAATCTTGACAAAATCATTTTGTTTATATTAGAGAATTTATAATAGTCTCTAGCCATCTTATAAAAAAAAAATGATAGTCTCTAACTTTAGAGTCAAGTAAAATTGTTGCGAAATTATTGACGGAGAAGACGTGGGGGTATGAAATTCGATATAAAATTTGCCATCATACTTAACCCTTACATTTATTGCATCATAACCAGTTGCAGTGAGATTGATCCCATAGTTGGTCAAAGATACATGTTGGATTGAGTTGATGCTATTTACATCCAAGCCAACATGGTTATCATCCAGATCTTCTTGGTAGCTCTTTCTTGTATCGAATTCTACTGCCACTATATTAGCTTGAGAGGAGATTCCATTGGTGATTGAGCTTTACAATCCCAAGCCATTCTCCATCACTGTTCTGTGGAAGAGCGGTGTCTGCAGCTGATATAAAGGCCATGCCTTCGCCTACAGGAGATGTCGGTATCGGATTGATTCTGAGACAGAAGGTGGTATCGAAAGAGGCTGTGATGTTTTTCTTCTTGCTCCACAATCTGAATGGCTTATTGTAAAAGACCCGTCCGGATTGATTTTCAAGTTCACCTCCGACAGCAGCTTCTGTAATTTGGATTGCTTCCGATAAAGAAAGTGCATTTTCCAATTTTAGTTGAGGAGGATCTGTTTGTGTGAGGGTTGAAAAATTAAAATTATAGCACCCTACTTGAGTAAGAGCTCCACTGAAGAGGAATGCTAG
This sequence comes from Fagus sylvatica, assembly GCA_907173295.1. Taxonomy (NCBI): domain Eukaryota; kingdom Viridiplantae; phylum Streptophyta; class Magnoliopsida; order Fagales; family Fagaceae; genus Fagus; species Fagus sylvatica. Next base: position 5,371,336 of record OU015762.1, read on the forward strand.
AAAATGGGACTTAACTACTTTTGAAAACCACATTCTATGAATGGTCTTTAGTTGGTAGCAGGAGTTTAATTACTGGCAATGTTAAATGCTGATTGAGAAGAATGAAGGCAAAGTTTCAGATTTTATGGAACATAATATTGCATATATAGGATTTTTGAGTACACGACTTTTAAAAGAGAGAAATTTCCATGTACTAGTCTTTTATGTTGTTTGCTAGAATATCATGACTATTCAATTTAGCAACAAAAAAAAAAAAAAAATCATGACTATTCAAATGACATAATATCATGGAAGTGGACAAAAAATATATATTCAAATGACATAATATCATGAGTGGACATTATGAGTGTTGACATGGTCTTTTTTTCTTTTGATGGGATGTTTTTTTTAAGATGAAAATCATTCAGTACTTTCGAAACAATGCCCCTAAAAATAAAATAATCTTTTAGTTAATCTATACTATTATGTAAAACCGAAACTTTTTGACTTTTGGTTAACCTCATAATATTGCGCCACATAAGCTTTTGAGTTCTCACAATTTTACATCTCATTATTTTAATATATACTAGTCGAAAACCCGCGCGATGCGCGGAAAATTCTCAATTAATTTTTTTTAGTGTGTACATATATAAAGAATTTTTTAGAATGTAGACATTAAAATATTTAATTATATCAATTTTATTAATTTTTTAATGAATATAAAGGAAGGAATATGATAAATTATCATCTTTCAATATATATATATATATATATATATGTTAGTAAATAAGTTGGGCTAATGCCCTTTGCAATTGCTTGCTCACCATATCTCTATCATGAAAGGTATTTCTTGTGCATCTTCGGCTAGAGTAGCATAAACAAAATAACTGCTAGAATTTCACTATAATGTCTAATATAAATGCTTGTCATAGAACATTATCTTTTATGAATTTTGTGAAAAAACACTAACTGATATAATAATACAAAAATGACATGTTTACCATGAGGAGTGGCAGAGTAGATGAACACAACAAATCCTTGCTTCAACTTTCATTGCACAACTAACTTATCTTTTTATTTTATCATAGAAAGCTATAGAGATTCTCTTGTATAACCCCACATTTATAATTAAAAAAATAAATAAATAAATCTAAAACAATAAATGAATTTGGAAAAATATCACCGTGTCAACTTGGCCAAATCGCCTCCCTACCACTTGGTCACCTCACATAACAAAGTGTAAAACCTAATCGAAGACTTCCACGACATTATTTGGGTAGGAGAATAAATAGGATAATAATTCAATTGTGAGTAGGCAATTATTGCGTGTTTTAGCAAATTTTATAATAAATAAATCAATGTCACAAATAGGAATTGAACATAAATATGAACAGATTAAAAAAAACGTAAGAACCATGGAATTTAAAAATAAATAAAAAACTGCAACAAAGTTTTCACTAATAAAAATCATTAAATGCTATGCCGAAAATTCAAGCAGCATATTTGGAAACTAAATTCTGAAAAAATAAAGGGTCATGAATATTTGATTGGACACCCAAATAAATCAATGTTCACAAATAGGAATTAAAAACTTGAACATAAATACAACTTTAATGTAGGCACTAAGAAAAAGTACGTAATAAATTTTAAAAACCGCAACAAAATAACGTGTAAATCTTTTTAAATAACGATTTAAAAAGGAAAGTTCATAAAAATTGATTGGACAAATAAATATATCAATGCTCACAAATAGGAATTAAGAACTTGAACAAAAATATGACTTTAATTTAGACAGTAGAAAATATAATTTCGTTTTTAAAATGGATGGTGTTAATGCAAAAAATGAATCAATTTGTATAATATATCATTAGCAAACATATTTCCTTTTCTCACTCACTTGACCGCAGAAAATAGACAATTTACTAATATAGAATATAGATATCACGTAACGGGTTTGTGATTAGTGTTTATGAAGTGAATTCTACAGCTCAATCTTGTACTTGAGTTGTTACTCAATGGCATGGTAGTCAAGTTTTTGAGCTTTCATCTTCACATGAAAAAATTTATTAATGTTGCTTTAAGAATGAGTACAATAGGTCCGTCTATTCTTGATTTTGAATACAATCTCTACTGTTACACAAAAAAGATGCTTTATTTGCTGGAAAAAAAAAAAATCTAATTTTATATACCCATTAATCCTATAGACAACAATATCAAACAGTGATTACAAACATCAAAGAAAGACAATTCTACATACAAAAGAACAAATGTAACAATGACTGATAGCCAGAGATGAGCTCAATTTTGTTCCTATAGAAGGCCATTTACAGGTGATGTGGTAAAGACAGGCTTGTCTTTGTTAGTTGTACATCCATCATTGTTGCTACTGCTTTTTCTCCGAGGCTTTGCCTCTCCTAGCATTGTGATGACATCCCTCATGGAGGGTCTGTCCTTTGGGAGCTTGGCAGTGCAAAGAAGTGCTAGTCTAAGGACTAACTGCATCTCTTCTTGAACATGCTTGCAACTTCCTACATTGGGGTCTAGTGCTTCTTCTAATGATTTATTGTCTCTAACTTTCCTTCTTATCCACTCAACAATGTCGACAGACTCTCTAAATTCAGGATATGTCGACAGACTCTCTAAACTCAGAAGCTCTAGTAGAACCACCCCAAAGCTGTATATGTCAATCTTTTCGTCGACCTTCAATATGTATCCATATTCTGCCAATATCATAAAAATCACAATATTGTTAGTTACCATAAAAGTACCAAGTTTCTTTGTACTCCATCATAGAATGAAATATTGATTAACAATAGATGATATAATTTTGTCTGTTTAGAGGGTAATCAAAAACCAAATAAAACAAAACCAAGTTTAATTGCTTTGATTGATTACTCTTTCTTTAGTTCAAGAACATTTCGTCTAATGCATGTGTTTCATCGAATTCAAGAGTCACTATTACACCATATCTATCAATCAAATTTTAATCTGGTTAAGCATAAGAAGAGCAAAGCATAAGAACCTATGCCTTAAACATGTAAAGAAGAACCAAAATAAATAAAAACGTTTAGATCCCACAGAGAGAACAGAAAAAATTATACCTTCTAGATGCAAAGCCTTAGCTCAAGATATCTCATAAATTAACCTTCCTTGCAGCTTCAAGCAGAGATGAAACGCCAATATAGAAAACTTAAATAGCCAAAATTTTCATGGGTCAAAGAAAGGATTCTATCTAGAGTCTTAAAAGGGTTCAACTTGTATCAGTATTAGTATTATAGTGCCTGTCAATACATATGCCGCTTGCTAATTCAGAAGAGCAAAGAAAAGAATCGAGAGAGAGGTCAATAGACTTTCAGCAATTAATCAATCAATGAACAAAGAAAGTCCAGGTCCAAGTCCTCATAAGGCTTCTAGTGTAATCTACAAAGATTAAAACTTTCTTTCACATTCTCCATAGAATAAAGACTACCAAGCAAATAAATCACAAAAGAATTCTTTTACAACTTAAACTGAAATAGACTGCAAAATAAAATTTAAAGCAACACAGAAAGTTAAAATAATTGTAATTTATATGGGTACAAAATCAATGATCTAGTGAAGGCCCCGAGAAGCTGTTATGGAAGAAAAATTTTATTCCAAACTTCCAGTGCACCTGATAAAAAACTGATTAAAAAGTGTCAAACATTAATAGAAGCTGCATAGCAGCAGTCCAATCCAACAAAGGCAGACTATTGAAGATCGAAAATATAGGCGGTTGTTGAAGATCGAAGATCATAAATTAATGGACCAACACCTACGTAATCCCAACCAAAACTGCTCAATTGTTGAAGAAAGACGCATACATACACACACAAATGGACTTCTGATTTCAAAATGGCATGTTAAAACCTAACACTTCCAGCATAAATTGATTTGCAAACAAAATCAGTGTATTTCTGTTGGTTGTTTCACTAACCCCTCCTAATTACTAAAAGATAAGCTTTCACTGTTGCATGGGCCATTGTTTTGACAGTGACATGGATCTTCCCTCTCCAAGGCTCATGTCAGCATATTTTGACAGTAGATCCTGCAGAAGTATCCATAAATCAGCAGAACATCCAAAGGACAAACATATAAAACAGGAGAGAGAGAGAGGAAACTAAACTTGCTCTTTGTAAGTAGATACACCACTAAGACATGTATCATATGATCTGCCTATCAATATTTGAAAAGAAACAATTGTCTGGTTCTTATATGTCTGAAAGAAAGTGAATAGCCAAACAATTGGATAAATACAATTTTTTTTAGAAGAAGAAAAGAAAAGGTCAAATGAAGAGCAATAGAACAACAAAAACTGATGAATCCAAGGCTTTGGATAGGCGCCTCTTTCAGACAATTTATCAAACACATCAAAGGCATGCCAAGTGTGTAACTAAAACAAAACCGAAGGAAAGCAAACCATCAATTTATCAAACACATCAAAGGCATGCCAAGTGTGTAACTCCTCTAATCTTCTTAACAATTCCCACATCGCTCCAGCTCACATTTCATTGCCTGTAGTGTACAACAAACCAAACAAAAAGAAAATCATATAAAGGAATGGAAACTACAACTACCAAAACGCAGTAGAGGTGAAAAAATGCCCAATTCCATTCTCATGATTTATGTGCCGTTATTCTCACCCCTTACTCAGAAACCCGAATTCCCAAAATAACATCCAATCATCAAACCTCCAAATCAAAATCGGGGAAAAAGAAAAGAATTGAAATTGAAAGCTGAATGGAACCTCACCTCACTGAATGGATGAGGTATATATGCGGCACCAAGTGTGTCCACCGGATTTGGAAACGTCTCAAGAAGAGGGTGAGAATAACAGTTGTCTGTCCAAATCAAAATCTAACGTTTGTCTTTAACGTCAAACATGAGATTAGCGGCTGGAATAAATGTGGTTTTCACGTTTGGGAAGGTTTAAATGTGAGAAACCCTAGTCAGTTGGTGTGATGGGGAGGTGAGAAGTCCAGAGAAGGAGAGAGAAGACAGGATGATAAAAAATAAATAAAAGAAGAAGAGGGATTTGAGGAGTCAGATCAACAGAAAGAAAGTAGGGGAAGGGGAAAAATCAGGGAGATGAGCAGGCGTGTGAGAGCAACCCATTAGATTAGTGATTTAATTTGAGGAAACGTGTGTGAGAGAGGGGGAACACTTATTGTGGGAGAGAGAGGTGTGGTGGAATTTTATGGAAAGGGTAAAGCTGATATGGCAAGCCTGGGAGAAGTCTAAACTTTTTCTCGCAGCTCCAGCTTTTAGTTATAGATATATATATATTATAGAATATTTTCTAATTGAATCTAAATTTTATTCTATAATTAAACATTCCATTAGAATCTTGACACATCATATTTTCTTTAATAGAAAGAATATATTGTAATACATAAAAAGAAAAATTATCATAATACATTCAACAGCTGAAAATTTAGAATGTGTCTATTCAAAACTTTTTTTTCCCTCTTCTTTTGCTTTTGTCCGGTTTTGACAAGGTTTTTATGTCAAGCTAGTGAATTTCTTCTGTATCTGTTCAGATGTTTTTATTTTAATCTTCTAAAACCATTTCTTGCCTTTCCACTATTGAGCAGACAATTTTTGACTTCCGCTTCTTGGCACTTCTGGCTGTTGGAGGCTCATTAGCTAGTTTGCTGTTGTGCTTTCTCAATGTAATTTCCTTAACCCTGATTGTTCCAAATAAATTACATGACAACCATTATGTCTTATCAGTAATTTGTGTAAATTTATTTGCTCTTGAGCTTCTGTTATATGATGATGATGGTGATAGAGGTTCTGATGTACTTCTTTTTGTCAGTAAATCAAATTTAAATGACAATATTTCTGTAACACTTTTGTACATCTCTTAAACAATCCTCATAGTCTTAATTGGAGGTTCTTGAGGACCAAACACAATGACATATCAGATATCTTATGCCTTCAAAGTAACCAGCAGAAGAATAAGCAATTCTATTGATTTTTAGACATGAATAATCAAAACATGGGAATGATACCACTATTATTCAGCATTCTTGGAATTAGTTGTAGATAACTCTGATTCCTCACTGCTTTTTAATTATCAAACACCATTTCCTCTGTCATCACCTCAATTTCATGATTTGAAATTGTGGTAGGTGTAGTAGTAAGCAAAGGCACATAAGATTTTTCCATAATGGCCCCTTAAACCTCCATCGAACACTCTGTCATTTATCAAGGACCTTCAGTGGTGTTTAAGAGCCACATCCCTGGGGAGGAGCACCCATCAACAGACACTCTTAGCTGAGAACTGATGTAGTGCTGTTCAAACTAAAGTGCATAAGACATGTTGATGAACAAAATCTCATATTTTCTATTGATTTTTTGTTAAGATCTTACTTGTGCTCAGGTTCTCAGGATGTATGGTGACAAACGGGCAAGGAGTGGTCCCATGAGGTTCAGAAACCACCTTGTTCTTTAGATTTTTAATTAGATAGCATACATATATGTGATTTGAGCTGTGTTCATAATTAGTGCCAATGCTCCTTTTACACTTAATGCATCACTGAAATTTACATGATATGATGTCATTGTATCATACCATTGAATTTAATTATGTATTGTTTGTATATATCTGATTACTTTGGATCTTTTTAGGGTTGTGTTTATATTGGAGAGGCATATAAAGTTTACTGGTCAAACAGCGCCAAAGGGATTCATACAGGACAGATGGTTCTACGACTAGTTGAAGCTACTGGTTAGATTCTCATGAATTCACTTCAGCAGAATTTTTATTTTATAATCTTGGAAGTATATTCTCCAATTATTTAGTTTGTTTCTTGAATAGCATGATGTTGTTTGGCTTCTAAAATTGACAAAAGTTATGTTTTCTTTCTGTGGAAGAACTCTTTTCCACCCACATACATTTTCGGCACCAACGTTGATTACTCATCTATAATTAATATTGTAGCTTTCTGTTGGCAACAAAATAATGTGAGAAATCCCAACTGATGCAGATGTTTATCTTGCTGGGACTGTCATGTTAATATTTGGTATGGGCTTGTATGGATTATTTATCAACAATGTGCCTCCTGATGTGCCTGCCTCTCTTGATCGTTCCCTTGAAAGCTCTTCATTGTTTGGAATGTTTGCTCTCAAGGTAATCCTAATTCCCTTTGAACAAAAGCTACTCTGTTTGCAATTCTCTTGCCGAGATATTTTCAGCACTTGCATGCATCAGATGTCCCAGTAATTTCCATCCTACATTTTTCCTCATTTATTAACTTAATCAAGCATTATTCTGTTTATTTTGTTGATTATCTGCTACTTCTAATTAGTTAGCCTGCTACTTTATTTATTGGCATTGTCTGGTAACATTGTGATGTAAAAGTGCTCTCTCCTTCCAATTCACCAATTCCCTTGCTTTTCAACTTTTAATTTCAATGGTATAATATTAAATCTGACTAGCCTCAATTGCATTGTGCCTCATCACGTGTGATTAGAACCCATGGAAGATGATAGACTTAGTTTTGTTAACTGATCACTTTCCAAAACATTTACAATGAACTGTAGAACTTGTGTTCATATGCTTACTGGCATGCTTTTCTCTACTCTCCTCCGAGGTGCACATGTTGCTGGATTGTTCATAAGTCCCCCCCCTTTTCCGACATTCTATAATTCTTCTCTTCTTCCTATTTGAGTTCACCAAGATAATCAAATTATTCTTATCGTTTTGTAGGAGAGGCCTAAATGGATGAAAATTAGCCCACTTGATGAATTAAAGACAAAAGTGGCACATGTTATTGTCATGATTCTTTTAGTTAAGATGTTCGAGAGGAGCAAGATGGTAACAATCTCGACCAGTATGGATCTATTAAGTTATTCTGTATGTATTTTCTTATCATCTGCTTCTTTGTACATCCTTCATAATCTGCACAGATCTGATTAGGGATTTCAGATATTTAATAGAAGAAAAATGTAATATTAGTTTTATGCCTTGGAGCGGATGTTCTTGTTCCAAAAGCTCGCTTGTAAATTTTTGGAAGCATCTTCCTGATAAAAAAAAATAATAATAATAATAATAAAAAAAAATATCAGGGCATGTTTGGGATTCTTGCAATATTTGGAAGTATAATCACATTGTGGATACTTCTGCAAAGTGCAATAGAACATAGCTGCCATCTAACAAATTATAGTAAATAGCTAAAATGATTTCAACGGAAACTTAATATTGATTTCATACAATCAACTTAGAAAAATGGCCCTCTTTTCTTTATTGACCTTATATTGGTTGGATATGTAGCATGAAATGCTTTGTGGAACGCAAATGATTTATCACATTCCACAGGGCATCCAAAAGCAGACTTGCACTCTCCTGCAATTAACTACATAATTTTTTTCCTGTTTGTGGTTATTGATGGGTGGGACAGGGTTGGGACAGGTAGTGTTTGTGGGAATCAGATTTCCCAAGTAAAAAAAAAAAAAAATTCATAAAATTTTTCTTCTTATTCTTGGTAACTGAACTAAACTCGAGTGTAGGATTCTTTCATATTTTAGTTTTTTCAAAAATGCAAATTGTATTCAACCAAACAACGGCAAAGAGTACAAACTGCACAGCATGTTAAGGAGATATCTCTCCAGCACACTCAATCAGATTCTCTGCCATCTATAGCTCACACAACTCATCAACAGCTACCATCTATAGCTCACACAGCTCATCAACAGCTAAAGTCAAAAGGCATATCTCTCCAGCACACTCAATCAGATTCTCTGCCATCTATAGCTCACACAACTCATCAACAGCTACCATCTATAGCTCACACAGCTAAAGTCAAAAGGCAAACTTGACAAGGAAATATCTCATTAGACTTAATATTAATTTATTTACTGCCTACTGTACAGCTCATACTTTACTTGTAAAGGCTACACAGCCGATTATATATTTCTGCTTTTGTACACTGCAATAACACATAGAAAAACAGTCTGCAATATTTCCAATACTTATCTTATTCTTTCATGGTATCAGAGCCCTCTGGTTCACACCAAATTTCTCCCATGGCCGAATCTAACTCCACTGCCAATACCTTTCAAATACCAAACATTTCTCCTCTAATTTCTATAAAATTAGATGGAACAAATTATCTCCAATGGACCTCACAGTTCCTGCCAATATTACGGAGCTATGATCTCTTGAGCATCGTTGATGGCTCAGAGTTATGTCCAACCAAGCACACAACTATTGCTGAGGATAAACAAGTAGTTAACCCAGCTTATGTGCTATGGAACAAAAAGGATCAACTAGTCTTGAGTTGGTTGATTGCTACACTTACCTCCAACGTTCTCTCCACTGTATACGGATTGAACACATCTCGACAAGTTTGGATTTCCTTGGCAGCACGCTATGCTTCTCAATCAAAGTCACGCATCACCCATTTGAAGAGACAACTTCAAACCATGCGCCAAGACTCTCGCTCCTGCACTGACTATCTCCAATTAGCAAAATCATGGGCTGATCAACTGGCTGCTGTGGGTAAGCCTGTTGATGAAGAAGATTTAATCTCCTTCATCATCAGTGGCTTGAACCCATCCTTCAACGTCTTCATCACCACATTTAATCTCACTACCCGAGAATCACCCCTGCCATATGCTGATTTCGAAAGTGAACTCCTAAACCATGAGTCTCTTCTCGCTAATCAAATCTCAAACACCACTACCGAGTCACCCACATTTGCCCTCTACTCAAATAAACCCCCAAATCAAAACAACAAACCCCGCTTCTCTAGTCACTCCAAACCCAATGGCCCACCTAGATACAACAGACCACCACCAATATCCAGAAACCATTCTCCACCATTCTCTCACCAGAAACCATCCACCAATGTCCAGAAATATAAACCACCCCCTCCACCCTTTAACTCCTCACGACCTCCCTGCCAAATTTGTGGCAAGCTCAGCCATCAAGCATTGGATTGCTACCACAGAATGGATTACTCCTATCAAGGCCGACACCCACCAACTCAATTAGCGGCCATGGTTGCTCACACCAACTCCCAATTTCCTGAAGATGAACAACCATGGTATGCTGACAGTGGTGCCAATCAACACATCACAGCTGATTTGGAAAACCTCAACATCTCACAAGAACCTTATCAAGGCAATGCCGATGTTGCTGTGGGCAATGGCTCAACCCTCCAAATAGCCAATACTGGTTCCACCTCCCTCACTGCTCACAACTCTACTTTCAAACTTAATCATGTTCTTCATTGTCCTAATGTTCCTATAAATTTACTCTCCATACAAAAATTTTGTGCAGATAATAATTGTCTCTTTGAACTAACTGCATCTTCTTTTGTGGTGAAGGACATTCGGACGGGCCAAGCTCTCTTGCACGGTCACAGTAGAGATGGTCTCTACCCCATTCCACTACACCGATTCCCATCTCCAAAAACCAGTGGCCTCACTGCTTACCTCGGCTTACAAACTTCCACCCATATTTGGCATCATCGATTGGGTCACCCTGCCATGCCCATTGTTCAACGTATTCTCAACAATCACAAGCTCCCCACCACCAACTCAAGTGACAAGTTCTCCTTCTGTGAGCCTTGTCAATTGGCCAAAAGCAAACGTCTTCCATTCCCTAAATCCACCAGAAAGTCCCTTCTTCCTCTTCAGTTAATTCATTCCGATGTATGGCAATCCCCAGTTATTTCTCTTAGTGGTTTTCGATACTATGTAATCTTCATTGACGATTATTCAAGATTTTCTTGGCTTTTTCCATTAAAATTTAAATCTGATGTTCATGATTGTTTCCTCAAATTTAAATGCATGGTTGAAAACTTATTGTCTAGACCTATCAAAAGCTTCCAATCTGATGGGGGTGGAGAATACTCCTACACCCCATTCAAAAATCTTTTAGCTCAACATGGTATCCTCCACAGATTTTCTTGTCCACACACCTCACAACAAAACGGTGTTGCAGAGCGTAAACACCGTCATGTGGTGGATACAGGTCTTGCACTCCTCGCACACTCGGGTCTCTCTACCCAATATTGGGTTGAAGCTTTCCTCACCGCCATATATCTCATTAACAGATTGCCCACACCAACCCTCTCCAACCTCACTCCTTACTTTAAGCTCTTCCATCGCTCACCTGACTATCACCTGTTACGCACCTTTGGGTGTGCCTGTTATCCCTTGCTTCGCCCATACAACAAACACAAACTTAACTTTCGTAGCAAAAAATGTGTCTTCTTGGGTTATAGTCCTCATCACCGTGGTTATCGTTGTCTTGATTTATCTACTCACCGTGTTTACATATCTCGTGATGTTGTGTTCAATGAACAGGATTTTCCAGCCAAGACCACCGTCTCTCTGCCTGTGCTTGCTGAGCTTGCCAACCCGTCTGAATCAGTCCCTATTTCTCTTCCCACGCCACCAGGTAATTCCCTCACTTCTACCTCTCACTTCCCTCTTCTTGACATTGACACTACCACCCCAGACCTACCTATCCCTCCCTCTCCCCCACCTGAGACTGCTCCTCTCTCACCGACACCCACAACCAACCCACCACCTAATATGCCCCTTATCCCAGCTCCTCCACCAATTTCCCAGCACACCACTCACAGAATTACTCGCTCCATGACCGGTGCCTCACGCCCCAAACAGTTCCATGACCACCACCTCTATTATTCTACCCTTCATCCTCTCAAGGCCTTCCATGCTACTGATCTTCCACCCGAGCCAACAACCTTTTCCCACGCCTCCAAAATTCCTGAATGGAAGGCAGCCATGGACTTAGAATACCAGGCCTTGATCACCAATGGCACTTGGACTCTTTGTCCTAGACCTCCAAATCGCAAAATCATCCGAAATAAATGGGTGTATCGCCTTAAGCAAAAAGCCGATGGCTCTCTCGACCGTCACAAAGCTCGCCTTGTTGCTAAGGGCTTTGATCAAGAGGACGGAATTGATTACACCGAAACCTTCAGCCCCGTTATCAAGCCTACTACAATTCGTGTTCTCTTGGCTCTTGCAGTGCATTATGATTGGTCCATTCACCAATTAGATGTGTCCAATGCCTTCCTCCATGGTTCACTCCTTGAAGAAGTCTTTATGGAACAACCACGTGGCTTTGTTGATGCTCTTCGTCCAAACCATGTGTGCCGTCTCCACAAAGCTCTTTATGGTCTAAAACAAGCACCTCGTGCCTGGTTCACTCGACTTCGACAATCACTTGTTCATCTCGGTTTCAAAGAGTCCTTGGTTGATGCTTCTCTATTCACATTCCATCACTCAGACATCCATCTCTATGTCCTTGTTTACGTTGATGACATATTAGTCACGGGCACCCACTCCTCCCATATCTCTACATTGATTCGGACTCTCCAACAAGAATTCCCTTTAAAAGACTTGGGTGCACTCTCCTATTTTTTAGGAATTCATGTTGTACGTAACTCTCAAGGCCTCCACCTCTCCCAGTCCAAATACATTGTTGAGCTCCTACATCGGGCTCACATGATTGGTGCCAAGCCGTGCTCCACTCCCACTGCCTCTAGCTCCAAACTTTCTTTGCATGATGGCGTCTCTCTCTCTGAAGCTACAGAATATCGCCAAATTGTAGGTGCTCTTCAATACTGCACTCTCACCCGGCCTGATATTGCCTTCTCTGTCAACCAATTATGCCAATTCATGCACTCTCCTACCAACACTCATTGGGCTGCTGCTAAGAGAGTCTTACGGTACCTCAAAGGCACTATTGATCATGGGTTATTTTTCTCCAAAAGCTCCCTCCACCTCCATGCATTCTGTGACTCTGACTGGGCTGGTGGACCTGATGATCGTCGTTCTACTACCGGGTTTGGCATTTTTCTTGGCTCTTGCCTTGTCTCTTGGAGTGCCAAGAAGCAATCCATCGTTGCTCGGTCCAGCACTGAAGCTGAGTATCGCGCCATGGCCATTACCACAGCTGATTTATATTGGATTCGTATGCTCCTTAAAGACCTTCATGTTCCACTCTCGTCTCCTCCTGTTTTGTGGTGCGACAATGCTGGTGCCCTTGCTCTTGCATCCAATCCAGTCTTCCATGCACGCACAAAACACATCGAGATTGACTACCATTTTATTCGTGAAAAAGTGGTTAACCGTGATATGTCCCTCCGCTTCATCTCCACCGGTGACCAGCGTGCTGATATTTTTACAAAAGGTCTCCCCACTCCTCGGTTCCAATTACTGCGTGACAAGCTTCTGGTCAGTTCTTGCCCCGTCAGCTTGCGGGGGGCTGTTAAGGAGATATCTCTCCAGCACACTCAATCAGATTCTCTGCCATCTATAGCTCACACAACTCATCAACAGCTACCATCTATAGCTCACACAGCTCATCAACAGCTAAAGTCAAAAGGCATATCTCTCCAGCACACTCAATCAGATTCTCTGCCATCTATAGCTCACACAACTCATCAACAGCTACCATCTATAGCTCACACAGCTAAAGTCAAAAGGCAAACTTGACAAGGAAATATCTCATTAGACTTAATATTAATTTATTTACTGCCTACTGTACAGCTCATACTTTACTTGTAAAGGCTACACAGCCGATTATATATTTCTGCTTTTGTACACTGCAATAACACATAGAAAAACAGTCTGCAATATTTCCAATACTTATCTTATTCTTTCACAGCAGACATGAAGAGAATGAAACTACACCAGCATAACTAGCAGTAAGCTAACAACAAGAAAAGAAACCAACAAAGCTAGCTACATTGGCTCCTATTGACGAAAACAGAACCGGGTATGCTAAGGTTGCTACAGAGTCCCCAAGTTTGTGTAGAGGCCTTCAAATTCCTGCAAGATGAGATTCTATCTCTGATCACTTCCTTTACATGTTGAACAATAGATTTCTTCCTATTGATGCTAGCAGAGCAACACTAATTCCTTTTCTAATCATATGATGGGAAGCGTGTGCACATGTGCAGAGACAGTTTCAAGATAATAGTCATACCAGCTAATGGTTTAGTTCAAACTTCAATGTTCAATTCTTGTGATGAAAAGGACAAGATTCAAGAATCCTGCAAGCGTACATACACAAAGAAAAGTAGGCATTTTCATGGTGGCAATTGTATAAGGTCTATTTTTGGCATTGCATGGAAATTGATTAGCATTTAAAAGGTCCTTGGTACAATTACATCCAAGAAGGAACGCTAATGAAATTTGACAAAAAAGAATTGCGTCTGCCGGGAGTCGAACCCGGGTCTATTGCTTGGAAGGCAATTATCCTAACCGTTGGACTACAAACGCTTGGTGGGTGTAGAATCTTGATGATCTTATTTATACATTTGATAGTTCAAATGAAGGTTAACTTCCCATATTTTATGACCATTCCTACGGTTTCAAATAACGGTAACTTTCTTTTCTTTATTTATTACCTTTTCTGAGATCAATTTTTTTCTTTATTTATTACCTTTTCTGAGATCAATTTCATTATTGCTGTTATTGCAACCAAGCTTTACGTGACACCCCAAGATGAAACTTACCGCTAGGTTAGAAGGTCTATATGTACAACTCAAAAGATTAACTTGCTCAATAAGTCTTGATGCACAACAAATTTCATAAAATATTTCAAGAGGTATCAAGTTGTAAATGTTGGATAATAATGTGATGTCATAATCGGTTTAGATTAGAACTAATACAAAATTGCTAACTCGTGTGGAAATTTTTATGCCTTAAGCATTATTCTCCAATGCATTATTCTGCAAGTAACATTCCAATTCTAGCTGTTGGCATGATTCATCTCCCAGTGAGTTCTGTAAATGGATCAAGTTGCCTTCCACTGGAAATGTTTTCCGTGTCATCTTTGAATGAAGGAGGCATGGCTGGCCACATAAAAGCTGGTCTTTCAGTAGGCACAAGTGGTGGTGGTACTTCTCCTTTGAGTACCTGCAAAACTGTTCTCATAGAGGGTCTCTGGTGTGGATTTGGATGGCAACAAGCCAATGCCAAAATAAGCATTATGCTCAGCATTTCTTCCTCCTCATCAAATTCCTTCTTCAATCTTGAATCAACAGCATCAAGGATCCTTCCATGCCTGTAAAGATCCCATAGCCAATACAAATTGTTGTTGTTGTTGTTGTTGTAATCGCTCTCTTCTTCATTCTGATTTCCAGGCTTCCTTCCACTTACAACTTCCAATACAAGAACACCAAATGCATAGACATCTGTTTCAACAGTTGCTCTAACGGTAAGAAAAGTTTCTGGAGCCATATAGCCCGGTGTTCCTGCAATCACTTTCGTTGTGTGGTGAGTATTTTCGCTTTGTTGAATGGTACGAGCTAGTCCAAAGTCTCCTAGCTTTGCATTGAACTCTGAGTCCAACATTATGTTGCTGGATTTAATGTCTCTATGAAGCAGCCTTTTCTCACACCCATTATGAAGATAATCCAATGCCTGAGCTACCCCATAAATTATGGCATGCCTTCTTTCCCAACTCAGTGTTGGTAATTCCTCCATGCCAAATATAAACCTGTCTAGGCTACAATTTGGTATGAACTCATACACCAGAAGTAGCTCACGCCTTTCGTAGCACCATCCGATCAATCTCACTAGATTCTTGTGATGTAAGCTACCGATTGTTGTGACTTCCGCTATGAATTCTTGTTTGCCTTGGCACGAATCCTTCGAGATTCTCTTGACGGCTACCTCCTTATATTTTTCCAAGAATCCCTTATAGACCGTTCCAAAGCCGCCTTTTCCAAGCTTGTTTTTGGGGTTGAAATTGCCTATTGCTTTTCTCAGCTCTTTAAATTTGAATTTTGTTGGAGCCATAGAGGACCCTTGAATCTGGTCTTCAATTCTTGGATATTCATCATCTGGTTTCTCTCTGTTTTTCCTCTTCAAATACAAGTAAAATGCAATTGCGCTTAACACAATAAGCACTGTTGGAACTGTGATCCACAACCACAACATCTCTAAATCCTCATCAGAAATATCTGAACCATTGAATTCCCATGATCTTACGCAATTTGTTTGAGTGTGGTTGCTGCCTGTTGAAGCTGAGAATCCCACAAAAACCACCTCCGGAAGATAGCTAGAGAGCTCAAGAGGCAGAGAAAGTACTTCCACATCTTCTACTGCGATAGTCATGTCCATCATGATCATGGAAGCAGACACATTCATCGTTTTGCCATCATACTGAACCCTTACTTTTATTGCATCATAACCAGTTGCAGTGAGATTGATCCCATAGTCGGTCAAAGATACATGTTGGATTGAGTTGATGCTATTTACATCCAAGCCTGTTGGGTGCACCACATTTTTTGGTGCCAGCCCACACGCAATAGCAAAGCCCATTATGGGCTTGTCTTGTAGTGCACGAAAAGCACTCCACAATTCTATTAGAAATAGAACAATGTGAGGCGGCAGGTTCATGTATAAAAGCAACATGTGTGTGTGCGTGCTTTCAGTATCAGAAAAGAGAGGTTGAGCAGTGCACTGTGCGGCACTAGTGAGAAAGGAAAAAGTGAGGGTTTTTTCTTTGGTTCAAGACACACACAAGGAGATAAATTGGGGGTTTCTCTAGGAGGGGTTTTGGGTACTACAACCACAGAGAGTTGAAGTATTCAAGGGACATCTTACTACGTTATTGGTTTCACTGGATTCCAGTTTTTTTGTGGTGAGATTGTATTTATTCCTAGAGAGTGATTTCTCAATTTATTGTGAACTCAAGTTTGGGCATAAACTTGAGTGTTGTAATCTCTATTTTATTATAGTGGATTGATCGGATTTGGCCCGTGGTTTTTACCTCTACACTGGAGGGTTTTCCACGTAAATTTGGCGTGTTCTTGTGTGGTTGATTTTCTTGATTATTGCGTGATTATTTATCTCTCTATTGCTTGGAAGGTTATTTAATTTAATTCACACATAGACAGTAATTTGGCCTAATTAAGTAGTGTCAAAAGCTTCCGTTGTCCCAACAAAGCCAACATGGTTATCATCCAGATCTTCTTGGTTGCTCTTTCTTGTATCGAATTCTACTGCCACTATATTAGCTTGAGTGGAGGTTCCATTGGTGGTTGAGTTTACAATCCCAAGCCATATTCCATCACTGTTTTGTGGAAGACTGGCATCTGCAGCTAATATAAAGGCCATGCCTTCCCCTCCAGGAGATGTCTGTGGATTGATTCTGAGACGAAAGGTGGTATCGAAAGAGGCTGTGATGTTTTTCTTCTTGCTCCACAATCTGAATCGCTTATTGTAAAGGACCCGTCCGGATTTATTTTCAAGTTCACCTCCGACAGCAGCTTCTGTAATTTGGATTGCTTTCGGTAAAGGAAGTGCATTTTCCAAGATTAGTTGATGCTCATCTGCTTCTGTGAGGGTTGAAAAATTAAAATTATAGCACCCTACTTGAGTAAGAGCTCCACTCAAGAAGAATGCTAGAAAAAGGGACTTAACTACCTGTGAAAACCACATTCTATGAATGGTCTTTAATTGGTAGCAGGAGTTCAATTACTGGCAATGTTAAATACTGATTGAGAAGAATGAAGGCAAAGTTTCAGATTTTATGGAACACAATATTGCATATAAAGGATTTTTCAGTACTAGACTTTTAAAAGAGAGAAATTTCCATGTACTAGTCTTTTATGTTGTTTTCTAGAATATCATGACTATTCATTCAAAAAAAAAAAAAATTTATTCAAATGCAAATATCAAAAAAAAAAAAAAAATCATGACTATTCAAATGACATAATATCATGGAAGTGGACATATATGGAGTGTAGACATGGTCTTTTTTTCTTTTGATGGGATTTTTTTTTTTTAAGATGATAATCATTAGAACTTTGGAAGCAATGCTCCCGAGTCATGCCAGGAATACTAAATAAAAATCTTCTATCCCATTTTTTTTGTTCCACTTTATACTCCATCAATCAGAATTCACCACATTTTTTTTTTCTCCTTATAAAATATCTCAAATTGAAAATGAAAAAAAATAAATAAATAAATAAACACAATCTAACTCGTGGTATATTGCAACTAGGTGAAGTATAAAATGAAATACAAAAAATGGTGATAACAGAAGAAGGTGAAAAAAAAGGGTGGTGGTATTGTTAAAAAGGAGTTGTCGTCATACTACAAACTATTCGAAGATAATGGAAATGTCAATGTTGGTAGCTAGATGAAATGATCCTTGCTAATCAAGATAATGAAATGGTCAATGTTTGTTTTTCAAAGTCAAAACATTTATATAGTCTAATTAATTTTTCTTGGTAGGAGTGGAAACATCTACGTAGTATTTTCTAATTGAGAAAATTGTATCGGAGACCCTATACTTTTTAGTTAATAAATACTTAAACTTAAGTAAATTGAAAGTTTCAATTATCTAACAATGTATTCATAACTCGTCATGACCACTAGTATTGGTTGGGCAATGGCTTTCGCGATGTCCCTCTAGGCATGCTCTCTCTCAAAGTCATATTTTTCTCTCATTGTCATAGTCATCAATTCATAATTTTGTTTTGGTCTCTAAGTTGATTTTTTTTTTATTTTATTTTTAATTTGGGTTTGGAATTAGGTACCATATAGAATCTTGACAAAATCATTTTGTTTATATTAGAGAATTTATAATAATCTCTAGCCATCTTAAAAAAAAAAATGATAGTCTCTAACTTTAGAGTCAAGTAAAATTGTTGCGAAATTATTGACGGATAAGACGTGGGGGTATGAATTCAATATATTAGTGGTATGAGAAACCATCTGCATCCAAATTTTATAAAAATGGTTGATCGTGGGACCCAAATTTGCTTGGGAATTTATTTATTTAAATTTTAAAAGTGATATAAAATTTAGGAGTTTCAAAAATGTTATTATCCTTATTTAACACCATTATTAAGCTTTTTGTTTTTTTTAAGATATCATAATTTATGTGTGAGGGCATTTTGGAACATCTAAAAAGTGAACACCAAAGAATGATATGCTCCTAATAGTAGCATATAAGTATAGATTATACATGAGTCATTAGATAATTTCTTATAAAATATTTCAACATGCACTACATTGTGCTGGACATCAACATGCACTGTATAAATGTTTGACTTGGAGAAACCTGCATTGACCTTTTCATTATCTAGATTAACTTGGAACATTTCGTCTAGTTACCAACATTGACATTTCCATTATCTAGATTAACACGGATCATTTTTGTCTATGTTTTGTTCTTTTGCATTTTGCGTAATCAAATAGATAAAAGTTTGCTCTTTTATTCTTGCCAAAAGAAAAAAGATAGAAATTATCAAGAAGGTGCATAGAAGAATTAGTCATAAAGGATTTTTAAACCGTTATAAGGAAGACAAAAAGTCCTTGTTTTTCTTATAATTATAATATTAATGGTGACACCGTGACAGATAAAGAGCATGCACTATATATAGAAACATGCAATTAAGCAAGTACCCCACAAAGCACAAACATCATATGCTCCATCACCAACCAATTTGAATTCTTGCAATAAAAAGTTTTTAGACTTCACAATTTTTCACAGAAGAAACCAACTACTTTTGCTTTGACTGCTGGGTTATCTTTGCATTGCATTCTTCCCTGATTAATTCATTAACAATGGCAATAGCAGAGATGTTTCTTTCTGCCTTCATTCAAGCATTGTTTGAGAGATTGTTGTCTCCAGAGTTGTTGAAATATGCACGTCGAGAGGGAGTTGGAAAGAAGCTGGAGAAGTGGAGGAACACATTGTCAATAATTCAGGGAGTGCTGGATGATGCAGAGGACAAGCAACAAACTGACAGGGCAGTGAAAAGGTGGCTGGATGATCTCAGAGACTTGGTTTATGATTTGGAAGACATACTGGATGAGTTCGCCATGGAAGAATTGCCCCTCAAAGTGATGAGTGAGAACCATGCCAGCACAAGTAAGGTACAGAACCTCATCCCCTCTTATTTTAATGTTTTGAGTCCAAATGTTCTTAGGACCAATTTTAGGATGGGATCAAAGATAGATAAAATCACTGCTAGATTTCATGATATAAAGACACAAAAAAATTATCTGAATTTGAGAGAAAATGTTGATGGGAGGCCATCCAGAACAAGAGGGAGACTAACCCCAACTTCCTTAGTGAATGAAGCTCATGTTTATGGTAGGGAAAATGATAAAGAGGCTGTAATGCAATTATTGTTAAGTGAAAATTGTAGTGATGATGAAGTTTCTGTGATTCCCATTCTTGGTATGGGAGGTATAGGAAAGACAACTCTAGCCCAGCTTGTTTACAATGATGATAAAGTGAAAAGTTATTTTGATATAAAAGTATGGGCTTGTGTTTCTGAAGATTTTGATGGTGTTAGGGTAACAAAAACAATTCTAAAATCTGTCACCTCTGAGAATTGTGATGACAATGATTCAAATTTGTTGCAAGTGAAACTAAAGGAAAAACTGTATGGAAAGAAGTTTTTAGTCGTTTTGGATGATGTTTGGAATGAAAATTACAATGACTGGACTATCCTACGTGCTCCTCTTGAAGTAGGGCTCCGGGAAGTAGGATTGTCATCACAACTCGGAATCAGGGTGTTTCATCACATCCGGGAAGCAGACTTGCACTCTTCTGCAATTAACTACATAAATTTTTTCCTGTTTGTGGTTATTGATGGGTGGGACAGGGTTGGACTTGGAACAGGTGGTGTTAGTGGGAATCAGATTTCCCAAGAAAAAAAAAACCTTCATTTTTTCTTCTTATTCTTGGTAACTGAACTAAACTCGAGTCTAGGATTCTTTCATATTTTATTCCATAAATGCAAATTGTATTCTACCAAACAACAGCAAAGAGTAAAAACCGCACAGCAGACATGAAGAGAATGAAACTTCACCAGCATAACTAGCAGTAAGCTAACAAGAAGAAAAGAAACCAAGAAACCAAGAAATTTCCATGTACTAGTCTTTTATGTTGTCTGCTAGAATATCATGACTATTCAATTTAGCAAAAAAAAAAAAAAATCATGACTATTCAAATGACATAATATCATGGAAGTGGACATATATGGAGTGTTGACATGGTCTTTTTTTCTTTTGATGGGATGTTTTTTTTAAGATGAAAATCATTCAGTACTTTCGAAACAATGCTCTCGAGTCATGTTAGGAATGTTAAATAAAAATTTTCTATCTCACTTTTTGTGTTTCACTTTATACTCTATCAATTAGAATTCATCACGTGTTTTATTTTTCATTTCCTTATAAAATAACTAAGATTTAAAATGGAAAGAAAAATTAAACAAAATCTAACACGTGGTATATTGCAACTGGTGAAGTATAAAATGAAACACAAAAAATTTGATAGAAGATATTTATTCAGGAATACTACAAACCAAGGTTATTAAAATCGGGATTCTACCTTGAATCGTTGGGAGGGTTTCGCGAATCGAATCGTAGAATCGAATCGTGAATCGTAAGATTCTACTTTCCGTAAATAAAAAAAAAAAAATATATATAATTATAATTCTTAACTATTTATAATGGGCTATTCAGTATTTGGGCTACTAACATACTAAAAATCAGCCCAACACAAGCCAAATTCTCATTGGAGGCCCAAAAAAAAAAAAAAAAACGGAATAAACCTTGTGCAGTAGAATCGTATAGAATTGGAAGAAAATCAGGATTCTATTAAGATTCTATGTTGAATCGTAAAATCGTAAGATTTTAAGATTCGAATCCGGATTTTAATAACAGAGCTAAAAACTATTCAAGATAATGGAAATGTCAATGTTGGTAGCTAGATGAAATGATCATTGCTAATCAAGATAATGAAATGGTCAATGTTTGTTTTTTAAATGTTGCAAGTGACTCCTTTTCAAGAATTAAATTGGCCCAAAGAAAAATTTCAAGTTGAGACTTTCAAATGTTGTTGGTGACTCCTTTTCAAGAATTGAATTGGCCAAAGAAAAATTTGAAGTTGAGGCTTTCAAATGTTGCTGGTAACTCCTTTTCAAGAATTAAATTGGCCCAAAGAAAAAGAAAAGAAATAACCGACTAACTCACCTATGGCCCCTCCCTAAAAAAAAAAAATTTTTTATAATATATCTATACTATAATGTAAAACTGAAACTTTTTGACTTTTGGTTGACCTCATAATATTGCGCCACATAAACTTTTGAGTTCTCACAATTTTACATCTCATTATTTTAATATATATTTTTTAATTGAATTTAAATTTTATTCTATAATTAAACATTCCATTAGAATCTTGACATATTATATTTTCTTTAATAGAAAGAATATATTGTTCCATATATATAAACACAATCATAATAAATGTCTAATACCAGAATATATTCTATATATAAACACGATAATAATAAATGTCTTTTAATAAATATCATGATTATCAATTTTTATTTTTAGACAAAAAATAAAAGAAAAAAAAAATTCATATTATGTTAAACGTTCCCATACAAAGTAAATACTTAAACTTAAGTAAATTGAAAGTGTCCATTATCTAACAAAGTATTCATAACTCGTACTCATGACCACTAGTATGATAGTATCTCGAGGTTATCAATGCTACATATTGGTTGGGCAACGGCTTTCACCATGTCCCTCTAGAAATGCTCTCTCTCAAAGTCATATTTTCCTCTCATTGTCATAATCATGACTATATTGAGGCTTGATGTAGACAACTCTGATTCCTCACTGCTTTTTAATTAGCAAACACCATTTCCTCTGTCATCACCACAATTTCACGATTTGAAATTGTGGTAGGTGTAG
This sequence comes from Fagus sylvatica, assembly GCA_907173295.1. Taxonomy (NCBI): domain Eukaryota; kingdom Viridiplantae; phylum Streptophyta; class Magnoliopsida; order Fagales; family Fagaceae; genus Fagus; species Fagus sylvatica. The sequence continues at coordinate 5,394,058 of OU015762.1, forward strand.
TAGCAGCAGCAAAGGAACATAAGATTTTTCCATAATGGCCCTTTAAACCTCCTTCAAACCCTCTGACATTTATCAAGGACCCCCAGTGGTGTTTAAGAGCCACATCCCTGGGGAGGAGCACCCATCAACAGACACTCTTAGCTGATAACTGATGCAGTGGTATTCAAACTAAAGTGCATAAGACATGTTGGTGAACAAAATCTCATACTTTCTATTGTTTTTTTTATTAAGATCTTACTTGTGCTCAGGTTCTCAGGATGTATGGTGACAAAGGGGCAAGGATTGGTCCCTTGAGGTTCAGAAACCACCTTGTTCTTTAGATTTTTAATTAGATAGCATACATATATGTGTTTTATGCTGTGTTCATAATTAGTGCCAAATGCTCCTATTACACTTAATGCATCACTGAAATTTACATGATATGATGTCCTTGTATCATACCATTGAATTTAATTATGTATTGTTTGTATATATCTGATTACTTTGGATCTTTTTAGGGTTGTGTTTATATTGGAGAGGCATATAAAGTTTACTGGTCAAACTGCGCCAAAGGGATTCATACAGGACAGATGGTTCTACGACTAGTTGAAGCTACTGGTTAGATTCTCATGAATTCACTTCAGCAGAATTTTTATTTTATAATCTTGGAAGTATATTCTCCAATTATTTAGTTTGTTTCTTGAATAGCATGATGTTGTTTGGCTTCTAAAATTGACAAAAGTTATGTTTTCTTTCTGTGGAAGAACTCTTTTCCACCCACATACATTTTGGGCACCAACGTTGATTACTCATCTATAATTAGCATTGTAGCTTTCTGTTGGCAACAAAATAATGTGAGAAATCCCAACTGATGCAGATGTTTATCTTGCTGGGACTGTCATGTTAATATTTGGTATGGGCTTGTATGGATTATTTATCAACAATGTGCCTCCTGATGTGCCTGCCTCTCTTGATCGTTCCCTTAAAAGCTCTGCTTTGTTTGGAATGTTTGCTCTCAAGGTAATCCTAATTCCCTTTGAACAAAAGCTACTCTGTTTGCAATTCTCTTGCCGAGATATTTTCAGCACTTGCATGCATCAGATGTCCCAGTAATTTCCATCCTACATTTTTCCTCATTTATTAACTTAATCAAGCATTATTCTGTTTATTTTGTTGATTATCTGCTACTTCTAATTAGTTAGCCTGCTACCTTTATTTATGGGCATTGTCTGGTAACCTTGTGATGTAAAAGTGCTCTCTCCTTCCAATTCACCAATTCCCTTGCTTTTCAACTTTTAATTTCAATGGTAGAATATTAAATCTGACTAGCCTCAATTGCATTGTGCCTCATCACGTGTGATTAGAACCCATGGAAGATGATAGACTTAGTTTTGTTAACTGATCACTTTCCAAAACATTTACAATGAACTGTAGAACTTGTGTTCATATGCTTACTGGCATGCTTTTCTCTACTCTCCTCCGAGGTGCACATGTTGCTGGATTGTTCATAAGTCCTAGATGCCCCCCTTTTCCGACATTCTATAATTCTTCTCTTCTTCCTATTTGAGTTCACCAAGATAATCAAATTATTCTTATCGTTTTGTAGGAGAGGCCTAAATGGATGAAAATTAGCTCACTTGATGAATTAAAGACAAAAGTGGGACATGTTATTGTCATGATTCTTTTAGTTAAAATGTTCGAGAGGAGCAAGATGGTAACAATCTTGACCAGTATGGATCTATTAAGTTATTCTGTATGTATTTTCTTTTCATCTGCTTCTTCGTACATCCTTCATAATCTGCACAGATCTTATTAGGGATTTCAGATATTTAATAGAAGAAAAATGTAATATTAGTTTTATGCCTTGGAGCGGATGTTCTTGTTCCAAAAGCTCGCTTATAAATTTTTTGGAAGCATCTTCCTGATGATAAATAATACTAAAAATAAAAAATAAAAATTCAGGGCATGCTTGGAATTCTTGCAATATTTGGAAGTATAATCACATTGTGGATGCTTCTGCAAAGTGCAATAGAACATAGCTGCCATCTAACAAATTATAGTAAATAGCAAAAATGATTTCAACGGAAACTTAATATTGATTTAATACAATCAACTTAGAAAAATGGCTCTCTTTTCTTTATTGACCTTATATTGGTTGGATATGTAGCATGAAATGCTTTGTGGAACGCAAATGATTTATCACATTCCACAGGGCATCCAAAAGCAGACTTGCACTCTCCTGCAATTAACTACATAATTTTTTGCCTGTTTGTGGTTATTGATGGGTGGGACAGGGTTGGGACAGGTAGTGTTTGTGGGAATCAGATTTCCCAAGTAAAAAAAAAGAAAAAAAAAAACTTCATTTTTTCTTCTTATTCTTGGTAACTGAACTAAACTCGAGTGTAGGATTCTTTCATATTTTAGTTTTTTCATAAATGCAAATTGTATTCAACCAAACAACGGCAAAGAGTACAAACTGCACAGCAGACATGAAGAGAATGAAACTACACCAGCATAACTAGCAGTAAGCTAACAACAAGAAAAGAAACCAACAAAGCTAGCTACATTGGCTCCTATTGACGAAAACAGAACCGGGTATGCTAAGGTTGCTACAGAGTCCCCAAGTTTGTGTAGAGGCCTTCAAATTCCTGCAAGATGAGATTCTATCTCTGATCACTTCCTTTACATGTTGAACAATAGATTTCTTCCTATTGATGCTAGCAGAGCAACACTAATTCCTTTTCTAATCATATGATGGGAAGCGTGTGCACATGTGCAGAGACAGTTTCAACATAATAGTCATACCAGCTAATGGTTTAGTTCAAACTTCAATGTTCAATTCTTGTGATGAAAAGGACAAGATTCAAGAATCCTGCAAGCATACATACACAAAGAAAAGTAGGCATTTTCATGGTGGCAATTGTATAAGGTCTATTTTTGGCATTGCATGGAAATTGATTAGCATTTAAAAGGTCCTTGGTACAATTACATCCAAGAAGGAACGCTAATGAAATTTGACATAAAAGAATTGCGTCTGCCGGGAGTCGAACCCGGGTCTATTGCTTGGAAGGCAATTATCCTAACCGTTGGACTACAAACGCTTGTTGGGTGTAGAACCCTGATGATCTTATCTATTACTATTCCTACGGTTAATTTCCCATATTTATGACCATTCCTACGGTTTCAAATAACGGTAACTTTCTTTTCTTTATTATTAATTTTTTTGATAAACACTTTCTTTTCTTTATTTATTACCTTTTCTAAGATCAATTTCATTATTGCTGTTGTTGCAACCAAGCTTTACGTGACACCCCAAGATGAAGGGATTTTGCTCAGGAACTTGATTTTTAAAACAATTTTGCAAAAAAAACTTGAAACTAATGGGGGATATAGCCTCTGACATGGCATTTTGATGTGAATATTTTTAACACCACTGAAACTTGTCTCTTATAGAGATGAGTTCTACAAAAATTTTTAAAATAATTTGAATCTGTCGCGAACGCGCATATTGTTTAAAAAAATAATAATAATTTGGCTAGAACTCGTTTTTTCTAGAGACGAGTTCCACTGGAAATATATCACTTTTTTCAGTTCACGTTCATTTCATTTCTACTCTCTCTCTCTCTTTACACTTAAACCATGTTCTTATTTTTCTTCATCCTTCTTCACTTTCCCAGCATCATTGATCAATAAAAAGGTAAAACAATATAAATTTTGTCAAGTATGCTTATAGTTTAATATAACAATTATTTTCTTAGATTCGTTTGATTTATTTTGGATTTTTTTTGTTTAATAATATTATTTCTAAGATTATTTTGCAAAATAATACTGTTTCAAAACAATTGAGGGATATAGCCTACTCGTCACTAGGAGAGACAAGTTCCAACTGGAACTCATCTCTCTTAGTGACGAGTTGCACTTAAATTTTTGTCACCTCTGCCACGTCTGCAATTTGGATAGGAAGAAGTTCCAGCTAGAACTCGTCTCTTGGAACTCGTCTCTTCTAGAGACGAATTCCATTACACAAATACATCTCAAACTCTCAAAAGCTTTCAACTCTTTCTCTCTCCTAACTCTCTCGGTCTCAACTCCCTCTGCATAGCTCCTCCTCCCTCCCTCTCTCTCCGTCGCAACTCCCTCTCTCCGTCGCTACTCCCTCTCTCCATCGCAACTCCTCTTCCTCTCGCTCGCTCGCTTGCTCGGTCCAGAGGAGAACATTTAGGGCACGCCTCGTTGCCATGGGTTCGGGTTCCGTGAGGGTGGGTTGTTGCCATGGGTTTGGGTTTCCGTGAGGGTGGTGGTGGCCTGGATTTGGTTGCCGTGAGGTATGGTTGCCGGTGTGGTTGTGGTTGCCGGTGTAGCTGTGAGTTGCTGGGTTGGGTTTGGGAGGGGATGGGTACGGGGATAGAAAAATGGTGGGTCGGTGGTGATTTTGGGGGTTTTGGGTGTAATCGTTGGTGGGTTTGTTTGGGATTGGTATATTTTTTAAGATTTTGGTGGTGGGTCGGTGTTGGTTTGGGGTTTTGGGAAGGATTGGTGATTAAAGTTTGGGTATTTGCGGGAAAATCTCCGGTTTCAATGTTGGGTCGATGACAATTAGTGTTTTTCTGGGTAAAATCTTTGGTGGGTTTGTAGAGAATTGGGCTGTTTTGTTGAATTTGGTGGTGGGTTTTTGATAAATCAGAATTTTAGTTGTAGAGATGACAAAAATTTGCGGCTAAAGCAATCTGTAACTTTCTGTTGCTCTGTTTGAGACTGAGGCTCTGTTTGTTTCACCGTAAAACTATCTTTGTAAAATGTTTTCTGAATTTTCCGGTGTTTGGTAGCATCAGAAAACTTGGTCAAAGGAAAACTATCTTTAGTCAACGGAAAACTTAACAAAAAAATTGCCTATTTTTCTAAAACTTGTTTTACCGGATTATTTTCGGTAAAACAAGCTCGTGTCTCTCTCGTCGACCTCGGTAAGTTCTTTATTCTCCCTCATCCTTCTATCTCTTTCCTCATGTTCCTCTCTCTCGTCCCTCTGGCTCTCCCTCTCTCTCTCTCTTCTCTAACTCTATCTTGTCCCTCTCTCTCTTCTCTGGCTCTCTCTCTCTTCCCTTTGTAAGCTCTATGTCTGTAAGCTGGTACAAGATGTTCTTTCCGTGCCAGATTCCTTGAAGCTCAAAACTTCGTTGTTGTTTGGGTCCACTGCTTCGTCGTCGTTGCTGCGAATTTGTCTCTGATTTGGGTTCGTGTAGAGGATGGTAGTGGACTAGTGGTGGGGTCAGGTTGGTGGATCAAAAGCTTGGGATTCGTAGAAATTTGCACAAATGGGTATTGGTTTTGCTGGGCTAAAGCATGAGGAGAGTTTTGTTGTGAATCTGTGTGTGGTGGGCTTAATTTGGCTTCACCAAATTCAAATTCACGTTTTCATTAGTTTCAATTTTATTTTCTATAGTTCAATTAGCTTGCTGGAGGTATTATCAAATTCTGAATTGAGTTTTTTTGTGTGTCCTTCTTTGTGTTTGTTTTAATGCCGCAGTGAGACTGTGAGAGTAGTATATTACCAATCTATTGTCTCTTACAAAACCTGTAATTTATCATCATCCAGTTGTTCAAAATCAAATCCCCTTTAGTCTTTGGAACCATAGGGGTACATAGCAATCTGTTGATTTTCGTAATTTTTTTATAAGGTGTGTGAACTATTTTATCTGTTATTACACAATAATTTGAATTATACAATAAAAGTTACTGATTTTCTATGCGTATCAAACACCAGAAAATGTTTTCCAATTTATTTTCAAGTTGTTACCAAACACAAGAAAATGAATGAGTTTTCTAGAAAATGTTTTTTGGAAAATGAGTCATTTTCCAGAAAACGTTATAGGTCAAACAAATGGAGCCTGAAAAGTGAATGATAAATTTATTTTAAACAGCATTGGTTATGCAGCTTCTCTTCAGAGCATGAAACATATTTAGTTCCATGCAATTTTTAACAATGTTTTTTCCTCTCTGATAATCAAAAGAAACATTGGGACATGTAGTGTTTCTTTAGCGCCCTGTTCAAACTCAACTAGGACTAGGATGAGTTTTGTAAGCTATCTCATACGCTCTTTACCTCGAAGTCAAGTTATATAATTAATTCGAAGCTTTCAAGAAGCCTCTAAATGTTCAACATTTTCTCTAGTTAACCTTTAAAAAAATTTTGGGATCAATGGCCAATTTTTTTCTTTTTTTGACATTTATAATGTTCCAGCCATTTTTTTTCTTTCACCTATTCCATTTCAATTAGAGACGAGTTCCAGCCAATTTTTTTCTCTTTTTGACATTTATAATGTTCCATTTCAATAGCCAATTTTTTTTCTTTGTTCCATTACAATGGAACTCATCTCTAGCAGAGACGAGTTCCAGCCAATTTTTTTCTTTTTTGTCCCATTTCAATGGAACTCGTCTTTGCTAGAGGCGAGTTCCAGCCAAATTATTATTATTTTTTTTATAACAACGTGCGCGTTCGCGCCATAGGTAGGGGAATTTAAAAATTTTGTGTAACTCGTCTTTACAAGAGACGAGTTCCAACAGTTCAAATTTCTCCACGCCAGAATGCCACGCAGTACTGCCACGCATGCTTTTTTTAATGGAACTCGTCACTGGTAGAGACGAGGCTAAATACCTCATTAGTTTCAAAACAGTGTTTTTTTGCAAAATTATTTTTAAAATCAACCTATCGTGCATTTTCCCTCTTTATTTTGGGAAGAAGTTTTAGTATCATTTTTTGATTTACATGTTGTTTAAAGTTATTAGCTTATAAACATTTTTTGTGGGTGTTGAACATTTATTGTATTCCTTTGGTAAACATGAAGCATCTCTCTATTCCTTGCATAACGTGAAGTATAATGTGCTATTCAATTTTATTTTTTTTTTAATGTCACTAACAAGCTGTAAACTATATATAAATTAAATATGTTTGAACTAAAAAATATCTAAGTTAAGCCAAGAAGTTTAAATTAAAATAAGTTAATTTATAATTTTCTACATTGAATCTAGGGAGTTTGAGTTTTTTTTATTTCAATTTATGTTATGTAAAACTTGGATATGAATAATTACTATTATCATTTTATTATTTTTCTAATCTTGTCACAACAAGTTGTAAACTATATATAAATTAAATAGGTTTGAAATAAAAAATATCTAGGTTAAGCCAAGAAGTTTAAAATAAAATAAGTTAATTTATGATTTTCTGCATTGAGTTTTTTATTTCATCATCTCATGAGCTATGTTTTATTGGTTTTTTTGTGTAAGGTACTTCATTGCGACAAATGCAACGTCAACATTTCGTTCCCTAGTTTCTAATTACCCCAAAGAGTGTTGGTTCTTTCCTCAATACAGGTTAGAATTACAAACCATTTCATCGAATCAATGAAATTAATAATAGGCTAGTACTTTACAATATAGTTACAAATTTGATGCCAGTGGGTTACATAAAAAAGAGTACGAATTATTTCAAGGGTATGAGAACCAAATTTTCTAATTAAATTGGGTTCTTGATATATGATCATTGTTCTTTGTTTGATTAGAAAATGCCTCTTTAAAATTTTATGAGGAATCTACAAAAATAAAATAAAAATTGGAGAATATATGCTAGATGACGAAGAACTTGACTCTCCATAAAAATTACTTATTTTTTTTTTTTTTTTCCCTTCCTTCTCAAGTGATTAGTATTTTATTGTATTTATTTGAATAATCATTATGTTTGTTTATTTAAATCAAGTATATAGGATCAGTGTCGCTAAGGAGTTGGAAAAAAATAAATAAAGAGGATGTATCAGGAACTCAAAAGATTAACTTGCTCAATAAGTCTTGATGCACAACAAATTTCATAAAATATTTCAAGAGGTATCAAGTTGTAAATGTTGGATAATAATGTGATGTCATAATCGGTTTAGATTAGAACTAATACAAAATTGCTAACTCGACTGTTGTGGAAATTGTTATGCCTTTAGCATTATTCTCCAATGTATACATTCTGACACTAAACAAAGACAATCCTAAGATAAATCCTAAACTAACTAATAAATAATCATTGACATTTTTATCAAAAAAGTACTGCAAGTAACATTCCAATTCTAGCTGTTGGCATGATTCATCTCCCAGTGAGTTCTGTAAATTGATCAAGTTGCCCTCCACTGGGAATGTTTTCCCTGTCATCTTTGAATGAAGGAGGCATGGCTGGCCACATAAAAGCTGGTTTTTCAGTAGGCACAACTGGTGGTGGTACTTCCCCTTTGAGTACCTGCAAAACTGTTCTCATAGAGGGTCTCTGGTGTGGATTTGGATGGCAACAAGCCAATGCCAAAATAAGCATTATGCTCAGCATTTCTTCCTCCTCATCAAATTCCTTCTTCAATCTTGAATCAACAGCATCAAGGATCCTTCCTTGCCTGTAAAGATCCCATAGCCAATAAAAACTGTTGTTGTTGTTGTTGTTGTAATCGCTCTGTTCTTCATTGTGATTTCCAGGCTTCCTTCCACTTACAACTTCCAATACAAGAACACCAAATGCATAGACATCTGTTTCGACAGTTGCTCTACCGGTAAGAAAAGTTTCTGGAGCCATATAGCCCAGGTGTTCCTGCAATCACTTTCGTTGTGTGGTGAGTATTTTCGCCTTTGTTGAATGGTACGAGCTAGTCCAAAGTCTCCTAGCTTTGCATTGAACCCTGAGTCCAACATTATGTTGCTAGATTTAATGTCTCGATGAAGCACCCTCTTTTCACACCCATTATGAAGATAATCCAATGCCTGAGCTACCCCATAAATTATGGCATGCCTTCTTTCCCAACTCAGTGTTGGTAATTCCTCCATGCCAAATATAAACCTGTCTAGGCTACAATTTGGCATGAACTCATACACGAGAAGTAGCTCACGCCTTTCGTAGCACCATCCGATCAATCTCACTAGATTCTTGTGATGTAAGCTACCGATTGTTGTGACTTCCGCTATGAATTCTTGTTTGCCTTGGCGTGAATCCTTCGAGATTCTCTTGACGGCTACCTCCTTATATTTTTCCAAGAATCCCTTATAGACCGTTCCAAAGCCGCCTTTTCCAAGCTTGTTTTTGGGGTTGAAATTGCCTGTTGCTTTTCTCAGCTCTTTCAATTTGGAATTTTGTTGGAGCTATAGAGGACCCTTGAATCTGGTCTTCAATTCTTGGATATTCATCATCTGGTTTCTCTCTGTTTTTCCTCTGCAAATACAAGTAAAATGCAATCACGCTTAACACAATAAGCACTGTTGGAACTGTGATCCACAACCACAACATCTCTAAATCCTCATCAGAAATATCTGAACCATTGAATTCCCATGATCTTACGCAATTTGTTTGAGTGTGGTTGCTGCCTGTTGAAGCTGAGAATCCCACAAAAACCACCTCCGGAAGATAGCTAGAGAGCTCAAGAGGCAGAGAAAGTACTTCCACATCTTCTACTCCGATAGTCATGTCCTTCATGATCATGGAAGCAGACACATTCATCTTTTTGCCATCATACTGAACCCTTACCTTTATTGCATCATAACCAGTTGCAGTGAGATTGATCCCATAGTTAGTCAAAGATTCCTGTTGGATTGAATTGATGCTATTTACATCCAAGCCAACATGGTTATCATCCAGATCTTCTTGGTAGCTCTTTCTTGTATCGAATTCTACTGCCACTATATTAGCTTGAGAGGTTCCATTGGTGATTGAGTTTACAATCCCAAGCCATTCTCCATCACTGTTCTGTGGAAGAGTGGCGTTTGCAGCTAATATAAAGGCCATGCCTTCGCCTACGGGAGATGTTGGCCGATTGATTCTGAGATGAAAGGTGGTATCGAAAGAGGCTGTGATGTTTTTCTTCTTGCTCCACAATCTGAATTGCTTATTGTAAAAGACCCGTCCGGATTGATTTTCATGTTCACCTCCGACAACAGCTTCTGTAATTTGGATTGCTTCCGATAAAGAAAGTGCATTTTCCAATTTTAGTTGAGGAGGATCTGTTTGTGTGAGGGGTGAAAAATTAAAATTATAGCACCCTACTTGAGTAAGAGCTCCACTCAAGAGGAATGCTAGAAAAAGGGACTTAACTACCTGTGAAAGCCACATTCTATGAATGCTCTTAATTGGTAGCAGGATTTCAAAGAATGAAGGAAAAGTTTCAGATTTTGTGGAACACAATATTGCATATAAAGGATTTTGAGTATCAGACTTTTAAAAGAGAGAAATTTCCATGTACTAGTCTTTTATGTTGTCTGCTAGAATATCATGACTATTCAATTTAGCAAAAAAAAAAAAAAAATCATGACTATTCAAATGACATAATATCATGGAAGTGGACAAAAAATCATGACTATTCAAATGACATAATATCATGGAAGTGGACATATATGGA